>BLKR01004915.1:0-94383 GCA_011170035.1 Teleogryllus occipitalis | reverse complement strand
TCTCAACAGGCGATTAAACATCTCCTGGATTGGGTGCAGTCTTGAACATGTTCGCGAGAATCCTTCTCCATACCGTCTAATATCTTTGTGAATAGATTCTATGCATTATTACTATGAATATTTGGAAACATATTTCTTGGCAGTATCCAGTGCGTACTAAAAAAAAAGTTGTTTGGAAAGCTCTACCTCCAGACCAGTTTTCTTTGAATTGCATTTGAATAAGTTTCTTGTCCATATTCAAATTGTAGTTGCAATATTATTTCATAAAAATAATATAATACTAATTTTATAACAATAACAATCTAATACGAATAATTGTTGGTATGTAACTTAGGAGTTAAGTAAACAAATATTAATTTACGATTAATTGTATTTTTGATTTATTTTTTAAAAGTGGTATGATGAGTTTCTTTGATATCACGTACGTATTTGACCTTTCATCGACCGCACACCCCTCCTTAAGACGAGTTTTGATTATACATATTATGTAAATATTACTTTATGTAAAATTTAAATGAAATAAAATGTGCGTAATCCAGTCCAGAAGGTGTAATGTATATAAATATTATGTTCATGTAATATTAGTGAATAGTTACAAAAATTAAAAATATTAATGTTTTTGTTTATAATATTGAGTAAATTTGTTATTTCAGTAAAAGGGATCAAAATTTTCCGCTAGAAGCAGCATTGTAAAAGCAGTTCCCGTTCTCAGGACGGATCTCGACGAGTCATATTCGGCGATCACGCGTGCTTGACGAAAAGTTAATTCTTTGTATTTACTAATGGGGCAAGTTGGGGCATGATTTTATAACTGGATTTGAAAGAGGATAGATTCAGCTAGTAAATAAAATTAGAAACATCGCGGAATTCCGCGAAATTGATAACTTTCAGTCTACGTGAACTTATGAGTAATTAAAATTATTGTATTAATTTCATGCATTTTAATATTTCGTCCCACGTCGGTATTTTGTATTAATGCATTATGAAACTAACATGAAAATAGTCTACAAACCTTCAGGAAGAGAATCCATACTGCCAGTTTTCTCTGCACAACTTTGTATGGCCACCACTTACAGATAAAACGGTCTCTCTGTGTTACTCTCGCACTGCAGATCTACCGAACGCCGCGAAGGGTAAGTTCGGGTGAATACTGGTGCCAGGGGAATTGACCCAGTGACACGAAGTGGGCAGAAACAGATGCCCCCAGGTATAGTGTGTTGTAGTATTTGCAAAAGTTCAGTAAACGCGATTTCATTTTTGAGGTTTTGGCCAGGATTTCGGGAAAATGCACCACCGTGCAGCGGTGCGATCACGCTTGACATTAGATAAAAGGGCGGCATCTGCATCGGGTTTCCCCTAGGGCTTAGGATCGACTGACTCGTGTGCAACGGCTGTTCACACGAAACCCTTCTCCACATCAGCCCTCCAGGTAGCTAGAATATTTGCTACTTCTACCAAGATCTGCGCCGACGGCGGCTCCAGGCAGGCTCGCGTCCAACCCTTCTGCGCTCACCGTCGCGACCCTCCTACTCACCGGGGCCAAACAGGGCTCCTGCGCCGCGCTAGCTGGCTAGGCGTCGCGCGGCGCCCCCGACGCGGCACGTGCGGGCACCCTAGCCTTGCCGCCTTGCCTTACCTTACCACTTGGGAATCATGGAGACCCGGGCGGTCTTTCAGGCGGTGGGGAAATAGGATATTTCCAGGCAGGAGTTAAGGATTAGAGTGAGGTGGATAGCGTTGCGTGGCAGGTGTTTTAAATGGGAGGGGAGAACTCCATCGGGTCCGGGGGCTTTACTGTTGTCTATTGTAGTTATGTGTCGCGTCTCGTCGTCCGTCGTTGTCCAGGTTTGCTGTTGTGTTGGCGGTAGTGAGGGGGTATTTTGGTATTTTAGGATTACTTGTGTAGGAAGGGGGATATTGGTGGGACGGAAGCGGTCGGCCAGGGATTGGGCAAGGGTGTTTGTTATTTGTTGGGGATCGAAGGTAAGGATATTTTGTGGAGTAAGGAGTGGGGATGTGGTGGTGGGGTTTTCGCGCACCGCCTTAATGATATTATGTATCGCGTTGGGGCTGCCTTTGTCGTTCATAAGTGTGTCATATTTGTTTGTTTCGTGTTTTAGTAACGTCTGTAGAGGCTGTTGGGTCCGTTTCGTTTCTTCGTCTCGTCTGTATTTGTAGTAGTGTCTTTGTAATTGTCTTTTCTGTCTTATTGTAAGTATGTCGTCAGGAAGGGTTGGGTGGAGGTTTTTAGAGTAGGTGGTTTTTTGTAGTTTTTTTATTATCTGATGGGTGAGGTGTAGGATGCAGGTGTCAACGTCTTCTGGGGATTTGATTTCGGAGGGGGTTTGGATTTTTTTAAGAGTGTGTGGGAATAGGATTTCCAGTCAGTGACTGGAATGGGAGCGGCTTTGGATGTTACGTAAGGTGAGGTGGAAGTGGAGTAGAAGGACAATGGGGAGGTGGTTTGAGGAGTTAAAGAGGTCGTATTTAGGATAGGGGGTGGAGACGTGGATGTTGGAGGAGTGCAGGATTATGTCCAGTATGTCGTGGGAATTGTCATTTTGGAGGTGGGTGGGTTCAGGGGGACTGTTGAGTTGGATTGTGGGGTTGTTGTCAATAAAATTGTCTAGTTTCTGTCCTGTCGTGTTATTTGTCTTACAGCTCCAAGACGTTGATTTACTGTTTAGGTCCCCAGCCAGGATAAAAGGATAGGGTAGGTTAAGTAAAATGTGAAGATCAGAGGTGGGAGGAGGGGTTTTAGTTTTTTTAGGCAGAAATTAGGATAATTGGGGTAGCTGGGGTGCCTATTTGAATGGCTGTGCACTCGAGGGAGAATGTCGGGAGTAACTGGTAAGGGGCGTGGGGAATGGATTTACGGATTAGGATGGCCGTGCCTCCGTTTAGGGATACGGTTCTGTCATTACGGTGGTGGATGTAATTTTGGATGGAAAAAGGAATATTAGGTTTTAGGAAAGTTTATTGTAGGAATAGAATTCCGATGAAGTGGTCTTTAAGGAATTGGGAAAGGAGAGGATTTTTCTGGTTGATGCCGCCTTGGACGTTCCATGAGGAGAGGGAGAGGAAACGGGGTTTGGGAGCCATTTAGGGGGAGAAGATTTAAACTATTTTTATTCCTGCGGTGATTTTGGTGAGGATGTTTTCTGGGCCACGTACGATGTCGAGGATAGATTTGATGCTAGATATTTTTTAGGTTAAAGTATTGGAGGAGTGAGAACAGGTCCTTAAAGCCTTGTGTGGAGGAGTTTTGTTTGGTTGGTCTGGGAGTTGCTTGGGTTTTGGGGATTGCTTATTTACCTTGTTCGCTCACTTTGTAATAGTCATTGTATTGTAATCTGCTTTTTGTTATTTTGTCGTAATTTCTTGTCGGGGTACCTCAATTGTGTAAATACCGAGTGGCGTCAATTGTCCGTCCTCGTCGCGTCTTTTCATCTGAGATAGGTAGAAGTTGTTCATGTTCGGTTTGTCGAGGGAGTCTTTGAGGTCGATGTCATAGTTTGGTGGCAGTCCTTTGATTACAATTTTGTCCCAGGTTTCCTCAGTGCATCTATTGTAGTGGTAGTTAATTGTTACAAAGTAGAGTGCTTTTAGTCAGTTGGGGTCAGTTCTAATTTGGTCTAGTCGTTTTCGTATTTTATGGTGAGTCGTCACTGTCAAAGGGTTGAATTAGGTCAGTCCTGGTACATTGCATCGTATTCGTTGTCTTCATCAGGTCCTTTGTTAGTTCATTAGTTGAAAATATCGATTGTAGGCCTATTTCTAACGCTCCTATTTTTGGTTTCCTCGTCGGGGTTGGGGTTGGTTGGGGTGTCTTGTTCTGGGTAGGGTTTGCGGGAGGATTGGAGGAGCAGTGGGGTATTGGGTCAGGGTCGGTAGGGGCTAGGGGTGTGTACCTGTTTTGCAGTGGGATTGGGGGAGGTTCTGGCATGGTACGGTTTTTCCGGGTTTTCTTTGCTGGGTTAGTCGTGGGTTGGGTGAATTGGGCGTCTGTCCCTGCCGGAAGAGGGAGTGGTTGCGCTGCAGAGCATGGTTTGCTGGTGCCAACGGCATGGATTTTACCTGGTCTGCGTCCGCCGTGGTGATCCCGCTGTGATCCATGCTATCGTCCGTACGCTCCCGCTCCTTCTTCCTCCTAGGGTCCATATTCTCCCGCCGCCGCCCCTGGCCGACGACCTTGGTGCTCCGTCGAAGCCTGCTGCTATTTTGTGATTTCGCCCCTCTCGGCTGGTAAAGGTCGGCTGTTCTTCCGTTCTGCCTGAACCAGACGGGCGCCAATCTGTCCTCCGACCGCCAGGATCGTCCTGCGCAAAAGGGAGAAACTGATAAGATATAGCGCGCTTCGAAAAGCCAGCAGTCTCGCCAGTGCTCACGATGCTCACTGCACGAGAGCTACTCGCTCAATACCTCGCGGCGACAAATGGCAGCGATCCGGTTTGTATAGTTCGTGGACCAGGTTGTAATACGCCGAGGTAAGTGCTAATCAGGCGCGAACAGGGGAAAGTAGGTGCGGTAACGGACGGACGTGACCGGTCCGGGATCGGACGGCAAGGGAAGCTCAGGTATGGTTTTCAAAGGCTCCCATGAATAGATTCGCTACAACAGGGGATAATGGTGAGCCAATATCGGTGCCGTCTCTCTGAGCGTAGCCTGACATCGGTGAGGTTGGCCCACTGCCTCGGAAGATGATGCATTAAGTGGTGGTCTTTCACGATCTTGATTGCGTCACTGACGGGAACCACGGTAAAGAGGAAAGTGACGTCAAAGCTAACCAGGATATCGTCAGGCCCTATTCTAGTTGAGCGGATGAGTTCGATGAAGTGTTTGCAGTTGACGGAGGATAGCATATGGTCTGTTAATGTTTTCAGTATTTTTGCCAAGAAACGAGCTAAATGTTGGGTAGGTGCGTAGATAGCACTCACTATTTGCCGGAGAGGAACTACAAAGTTGTGGATTTTGGGTAGGACATATGTGTGGGATATATGGTTATTGATTACGAACTTCAGGGTTTTATTCTCTTCGTTGCGGATGGAAGACGCTTCATTTGTGCTCCCCCCACTTTCCGCAAAGGCTTATGGTGCAGTTTCTGATAAGTGTTACTGTTACTTAGTAAGTTGGTCATCTTTACATGCAATCCGGAGCATGCCACGATCACAATGGCTTTGACTATCATCGGCAAGAATGCCGATGTCATCCCGCTGCTTATTATTGAAATTATTATATTATATTATTAAATTATTATATTATTGAAAAAAGAAAATAGAAATCGGAATCGAAATCAACATTGTAATACGATGACAGTGTATTGGATAGTCATTATTTTATACTTTGTTGTGCTCATATTGTCTCCTCCGAATCCGTGGACAGTGATATCGAAGCCGCCTCCTGTGGTCATTTTACTTCACGACAATAAAAGGCAAAAGAAAGTGTTTGAAACGAAGGGGAGAAATTGTTTAGCTGGCGCTGCAGTCGAGATGGAGGACGGTTCATTCGAATACATTGATTTTTACATGGTATATTTAAGCGCGACGAAGTGATTGCTTGTAGTGGTAAACTATCTCGAGAGAAGAGTAAATTAATCGCAAACGTGGATCGTATTTTGCTCGATCCAAACGTTATTCGAGAATTGATTTCAAATGATTGTGAAGGCGCTGTCGATCAGAGAGGAAATGCTTTACATTTACGTGGTATCAATCGAAAACATCATTTTATAAATTCCAATTTTATCAAGTCGAATACGCTCCCCTTGTTCGACGATGCTCCGTGTGGAAACGATCTCGTTACGGAATGCTTCCACCTTACGCTCTTGCCTGATCTTTACATCTGTTCTCCGGTTCAAAGTTCGTTTTCGCAATACAGTTCGTCTTTGCTTTTAACGCGACCAATTTTTGGGGATACGCAAAGTGTTTTACAATTTGTCGATCCCGATCGGACGAATCATCAAACTATAGAGCATGCAATGAATAGAGTGCCCGTAGACGAGGACGGAGGAGAAAGGTTGTCGAGGATAGCAACTGCCGTACTACCCGTTGGTATATCAAAATAAAATTATGTATCTTGTGATGAAGTGAAACTGTGGGGACAAGCGTTAAATTTAGAACATGTTCATAGGAATATGAGAAAAGGATTAACGGCTATTGAAAAGTAAGAATATAAATTTTGCAGAAGTTACTAAATTTGTCGACATTTACGGAACTATCAGAACATGATTACACATTTCGTGATAAAGTGAAACTATGGATATAAACCTTAAATTTGGAACATGTTTATAGGAATACGAGAGACGATTTAGTTTTAATCACGCTGATAAAAAAAGGTAATCGATCAAAGATATCTGAATAAGAAACATAATGAATTTAGTACAAGCAATCGAATGTGGTAATTTGAATATAGATTCTTCAGAAATTGCTGAATTGGCTGACATTTACGGAACCAATCATGCCTTTGTTCGTTTATTCAACGAGGCCCTGTCTACTCCCATTGGACAAAGCACGAGCATTTTGGTTCGACCTGCATCGAGTGACATTTACGGTTTGAGCGACGCCATTTACGCTACAGTGATGTTTGAACCTGATGCTTCTGTATACATTGATTGCATCGATATTATACCTGGAACAGACGAAAACGATTGCTTATGTAACGGATTCGAGGCGGGATTTGATTCCATAGATGCTAATAAACGGCACGTTGTTAAATTTAAAGACGGTAGCAATAACATGGAATTCAATCTCTGTGGAAACGCGTGTTTCACCGACGCAATAGAAGAAGACGAAGAAAGAAGCGGACGAGGAAGAAGAGGAGGAAGGGGGAAGAGGAAACGCAGACAAAAATCCATGCTTTCGCACGTTCTTTTCAACATTGATCTGATGCGATTTCAAAATGTGGACATTCGACCCATTTACATCTTTGGATCTCCAAATGTGCTCGCCCCGATAATCGATGAAACTAGAGTTACGTATGGTTTTGAAATTGTTGCAGGCCAAATATTGGCCCACCGACGTAATCTCTATTATTACGCTAAACTGACCCCTGAATATTGTTTGTTGAGCGGTATGGAATTGGATTCGCATACAGGTACTTGTTCGATGACAACTGGTCAAAAAATAGCGGGATTTTTTATCGGAGAATATTTGACTAAAATAATAAAAGGAACCCACTCGAAAATTAAAAATAGATTTAACGATGTACCCAAAGTTACTCGATCGGCGTACGGAATCGGTCTAGACGTGCCTCACGAATATTATAGAATTAGTATTGAGGAGGAGAAACCCAACGTTGAAGAACAAAAGAAAAAGGTCCCGTTACCATTAAGTAATCTCATAAATGTATTGGGATTAGAAAAAGAAGGGAAAGAAATGTGGACAAATTTTTACTCGAGTAAACAAACGGTTTATGATGCATTCGGTGGATACAAAACGCGCGTAAATGACGTGGATTTACGATGCGAACGGGACTGGCACGAATATCTCGTACAACTTCATAGACTTCGTGAGTATGAATTACCTATGCAAAAAACTATGCTTTCGAATATAAACAATTTTTTGCGTGATCCCACCATTGACGCTTATTTTGATAACATCGAGGGAAACTGGGGTCAAATTATAGGTACAGTCGTGACTCGTCATGGCCGGTGTCATAGTGGACAATTGTTTAAGTATTCTGAAAAACAGAGTCGTGACGCTTCTCGCAAAAGTTCCCACCTATTTGACTCGTCAATTAACTTCAATAATTGGTCGCAAAATTGTGGTAAATATTTTTAGAAAAATTGTATTCAATATTTTTAAAAGAATACTCATTAAACTCGTTTGTGTATCCATTGTAAATATCATAGCATTAGCAATTCCTGGGGTGAACATTGCAGCTGCAGTAATAAACTTTACGTTATTAGCATTAACAATTGTCGATATTATATTAACGGTTAAAGATACGCTAAAATTGAATATCACCGGTAATCTATCGAGAGATTTTGGGCTTCAATATGGCCGAGCTGTGGCGCAAACGTATGACGATATTCAGCAAACGAGGTTAACCACTCCGGTTATCTACTTTATGCAGACGAACATGCCTGTTTTTCTTAAAGGTTTGGAAACTCATTTTATCAAACAATGTGAATTCTACGACTTTGTTTATTCCAAAATGCGTATTTTGCCCATCGAATCACCATTACCACCATCAGACATTATCTTTCGCCCTTTTGTTTTTATACCGACATTGTTTGCGATTTTTCTAATAGTTATAATTGCGTTTTTACCACATTCTAATAATACGCTTGTCCTTTTCTCGATTTTGATTTATATTTTTAAGATACACGATGTGTTTCAAAAGAAGTTAAGAATATGAGATAGGAGTCGATATGTTATTATGTTTAAAAAAAACAACACGCGTCGATGTTACCCCGAATTACAATACCACACAGAGAAGACACAAAAACATACATATATACATGTCATTTTCACCATGTATACCGCGTTTAGACATTTAGTTTATTTTTATCCGCTCTCGAAAAAGAAAAGAGCATATTCGGCATATCTGGTTTTTTATTTGAAATCAATATTTTTTCATTTTTCGAAAAAGAGAGACTACTTACAACGGCCATGTTCTACGCTGTTAAATAATAAAAACGACACATTGAAGACGTTACTGTATAAAAACGATAAAAATAAAGAAATTGTTCTATATATATTCATGTGTTTGGCGGATTGTTTTGTAACAGAGATTATGAATTTACAAAAAAATTATGAACCTCTGCATTGGGAAGATGAAATACAAAATATAAACGGAATCGTTAAAGATATAAAAAGTAACGAACGTTCCTTATTTAAAAATATTTCTTATTCTCACCTACTTTCATTCAAATTTAATTGATAGAAACGAAATCTTGATTTGTGAATTTAATATTTTTATTCGTTTTATCGAAAATAAATTTTTTCTTAAAAGTCATTGTGAAATAGATTCGACCTCCGCTAATAATACGTTTCAATATCTTCCGTTAAATAATTTGTCGATTTGATTACACAAATTGAACATTATATGGCATCGCTTCGTCGTACGGAGGGGCAGAAGGAACACCGGGTGTTAACATAACTGGTGGTATCGACGATGGTGGTCCAAACCGATTATGTTCGCGCGTTATTATGTCTTCAACATCTTGAATAATCTTACGATGTAACGTGTGTTGTAGAAACGTATTTAATTTATCAATTTTAGGTACTATTAATATAATAAAATAACATATCAGTAATATAATTATAATAAAAAATATAATATTTATCCATTCTTGAGTCATGATGTATATCCCTTATAGTAAAAAAAAGATTGTGTTAATTTTGTTTTATTTGATTTCGTAAATTTGTTTAAAAAAACCTTTTTAAGAATGTAACTAAAAATAACAAAATGAAAGAGACGGTTCAAAAGACCAAAATTTTATTTATCCCGGGTTTATTTGGAACACAATTGATGTTCGAAAATCGAGTCATATGGCCGTTACCTCTCAATCATGGTAAAGCTCTACTGTCGATAATTATAAAAACGTTTCATTTACCGACCGAGACAAACGACGCATTTAGCCCATCAGCGCTAAATCTTCTCACGGATTCCACAATTCCGCTGGTTCCCGAACGCGTCTTGGATAGAATCGATTATGTGGGAGGCTTATATTCACACGACGTGTACGGTAAAGTGAAATTTATTATGGAGAAAATGAAAACACCGTATACGACATTTTCGTACGATTGGCGCAAGTGCCCCACGGACGCGAATTTATTAAAATCGTTACATGCTGCAATCCGTGTGGTGGATGAAAATGACACTATCAACTTTTGTTATGTAGTTGCGCATAGTTTTGGATGTATAGTTATCGCAAATTGTCTAAAGGCGTTTGTCGATTGCGCAAAATGCCGTCGTATTATATCAGGAGTAGCCTTTTTCGCCTATCCGTTGGATGGTATCGTTGTAAACTACGCCAAATATTCCCACTCTGTCTCGCGTGAAACGTTCGATCGAATCGTCAGTCTTCCATCCATTCGATATATGGATCAAAAACATACAAACACAACACGCTCCCTTTATTTTCTATGGAAAATATATCCGTATACGCGGTTTTGGTATATATTCGGCGAAAACATGGATAGGACCGCAGGTAACAGTTGTACTGATTGAACTGTACTCCAACCGTGTTTCGGTAAAATTACTATAGATCGGCACGTAATTAGACACGTTATCGAATTTGGAGAAGAAGAAAGACATCACCGCAAAAAAATTCAAATGCATTCGCGAAGTATACATTCCGAGTGTATGAGTAGTGGTCGGAAGAGTTTATTGAAACGTTTGAAGAGGAAATAGACTGGAATACAATTTCAAAATATCAAAAATTGTCGCCAAAAATTATCGTGAAATATTACGATAGATTAAATTGGTTTTTACTATCGATACATCAGGTCTTGTCGGAATAGTTGATAGAAAAATTTCAAGATAAAGTCTATTGGAATCAAATTTCAATACATCAATCATTATCGGAAAGGTTTTTGGAAAAGTTCCAACACAAACTAAATTGGTATCTAGTTTCTGAATGCCAAATACTATCGGAAATCACTTTAAAAAAGTTAATACACCAATTAGATTGGTGGTGTGTTTCGACGTATCAATGTTTATCAGAAGAAGATATGGAAACATTTACACATTAATTAGATTGGAGACAAGCATCAATATATCAAAAAAGGTCAGAAAATTTTATAGAACGAAATTCAAATAAAGTACATTGGTTTTACATATCTATATATCAAAACACACCAAAGGAATCTCAAAAAACATGAATTAAAAATTGAATCGACACATATTCTACAAATCGCGAAAATAAACGATAACTAACCCCCCCACCCCCTCCACTCCCTCTCCCCCCCAGTGACATATATAATTGACTGCCATATTGTGGTGGTTTTTACAAGGCCTTGTGAGGAAGATGAATTACAATATATATATATTGTGGGAAGACCGGGATGTGGAAAAACTACAAATTGTAAAATTATTGAGACAACTATTAACAATGTACATCATGTTGCCATTGGTAATTTATTACGAACAACAAAATGTGATAAAGAAAAGGAAATACAAAAATTTATTTCACA
This sequence comes from Teleogryllus occipitalis, assembly GCA_011170035.1. Lineage (NCBI taxonomy): Eukaryota > Metazoa > Arthropoda > Insecta > Orthoptera > Gryllidae > Teleogryllus > Teleogryllus occipitalis. The sequence continues at coordinate 83,245 of BLKR01004915.1, read as the reverse complement.
AGGTAATAAAGTACCAGATGAGATCACTTTCGAATTAATTAAAGAATATATTTTGAAGATTATCTCTACGGAAAGACAATTATTTTTTTATTTGATGGTTTCCCACTGAGCCGAGAACAATTCGAATGTTGGAAAACATATTGTAATAATATCAAGGAAGTTGTTAATTTTCATCATCTAGCCCTCATTACACTGAATTATCCTAGAGAGCTTTGTGAAAAGCGTATTCTTGGCCGAAGTGAAGTGTCCAACAGATGATATAAAGGAAATTTTGAATAAACGTTTTGATAGATATGATAAAAATATCCAAAGTATTAGTGAATCTTTTATCGAATCCTTTATCCAAATATATACTGTCAACGATTAAAGATATCAGGCTTTATTTTCTTGTTATTGCAGTTTAAAATCTATATCATTTTTCGTGAGATATGTTCCGATTTAATAATTTCTCTTTTACACATATCACAATTTTTCTTCAGAGGCACGGGTCTTCCATAGTAGCGTTCGTGTTCCATACAGGGTTGTTGTTGAAGGTCATTACATATAGAGCAGTCTTTTCTCGATGGTGTGTTATGTAGTTCACAAGGCTCATTAAAATATATACAAAATTCACATTCGCGCTTTCTACGACCAAGTCCTCCATTGTCCACTTGCGTACGACTCGGGGGTCTAACATGCTCGTCACAAAACCTGAGTTCTTGAATGCAAGAAAGTTTTTGAATATTTTTAGGTAATCGGTCGTACACGCTATGCACGTTGCGCCATGCAACACGACACAAGACATCAACAGGTATATACGCGAGCGTTTCCGAGTCAAGCTGAAATAAGGCATTATGCACTTCGTGTAATTTTTGAAGAGCACAATTAACTTTGTCAAGCACCTCACACTCGATACACTCTTTGCCTGAGGCGGTAGCGTGAGAACATAAAGCAATAGTAGTAGTCTCCATATTAACTTATCAAGAGCCGAAGAGTTGCCAGAGGAAGAACTATACTACTGACTTTGACTTTGCAATACGCAAGAATAAATAAATAACATGTCGAATAGAGTAATGGTTTTGATTGGTCGAGCCACAACGGTTTTGAGTAGTTGAAGAGCACTGTGTATGTGATATGTGTAGCTCGAAGAAGGAATTATTGGCGTTGGCGTTACATCAAATCATATAGGTCTGCTATATGTAGCATTTGTTATAAAGAAGACAACGACCAACCAAGATTGATGGTGCATACTGTATGTAATCACTCCTTCTGCTCAAAGTGTTTACAAATGTGGTTGAAAGACAATTGTACATGTCCTTTGTGTCGCCGTAATTTATTGCGTTCTTGGATAGGGGTAATGATTGAAATAATGATGGATATTCATAATATTTTAAGGTTCGTAGAGAAATCAACAGTATAATTCGGTAACAGTTTCAACTCGCTCTCACAAATTGTAATACCATGAAGAATATGATATCCAGCACTTTCTCAACCATTCCTCTATGATCATGTTTTTTTAAAAATTTTTATACAATGAATATTGAGAGGTTTTAGGTGAAATATAATTTTTTTTACTTTCATTTGTATTTTATTTTTATTATTCAAATATACAATTTTTATACACACAAACGGGTTTGGACCCCACCACCAAACAAGAGCATCATTTTTTAATATGACCTCCTCCCAGACGAATATTTCTTTCGACACATTCTCCTAAATCATGCGGTGCCGGTTGTCTATTGAGGTGGCCCAACAATGGTCTACCACCTGGACGTTTACGACGACCGGTTATTTCCGTCTTTCGTCTAGATATTGCACTCGGTTGTACAGCGATCATCGTTCCTTTTCTTTTTTGGAGAAGGCATATTTTTCAAATAACATTAGATTGGAGGAAAAGGCATTACGCGTCTTTATCGCGTCGACTTGGTGTTCCATACTCTGTAGACTCGGTAACACCACGTCGGGTGAAACGTTGAGGAAATGCAACATTTTTTCAGATATTTTTTTTATAATACGTTCTCCTTCGTTTTTCATATTTTCCAAATTCTTTTCCGTGGACGTGTCGGCAATGTCACCACAGGTCGTCATGTTTTCATCTTGGGGGGGTAATGTGTCACTTGTGGATATATAACTGTGCAACGGAATCAACCATTTCGGATGAGACATGCTCCCTGTAGCTAAGCGATAGTAAACGTGTTGTTGAATAATTTTACTGCTACCGCTGCTCTCTTTACATTGAACCCAAAATTGATGTTTACAAAAGGCTCCTGTAGCACCGATGGCACACGTAGAGGTATTATTGGACACGTTTACTCTATACATGTTTCCAGTGTCTCCTTGCACGTGGTACTCATCGCTATTATCTGGATAAAAATAAATTTGCGTCTGTAGGAATTGTAGCGAGGGTCGACGATACTGAGCTCTTCTTCCTCCTTTTCTTCTCGTTGCATTTCCCCTTCCGTGTGCAACGTCTAAAAATTTTTGTGCGTAATACTTGTCTAATCGGACGAGTATAAAATAGACGAGTTGCACGAGATTGAACGCCTTTACCCTCTCCAAAATTTTATCCTTTAAAGTTCGAATGGACGCTTCTAAAAAGTTGTTTGTGTGGATTCCACGTACTAAAGCATGTGTTTCGTTTCTGTGATACAGCGCCCATTCATGATGTCTCTTCCACAATTCGTTCATATATTTGATAAAAATTGGATATCTACGAGCAATTTTATTATTTTTCAACAGACAAAATAGTTTGTTGCACTCTGTTTTTGACGAACTGTATAAGACGTTTTTAAAAAGTTTATACAACGTTTGTCTGTGTTCCTTCAAGACGCCGTGGTTGCTCAACATGAGCCACCTCCACACAAAATGTAGTACGTGAAAAATACACAAAAACTGCACCGTCGATGGCCATACAACCTTTAGAGCGTGTTTTTCACCCCTGCTATCGTCTGTAATAAAGTTTTGCGGACCCGCTTGCGGACCCCTACCGTAAAAACAAGAGTCTCCCATCAACGTCTTTAACATTTCAAAACCATCTATAACGATGGGTAGAGATTCGGAAGATGTAATTACAATACCCAGCGGCACGCCTCCCGCCTCCGTGTGCGTCATAAACTGAAACACCCTGTGACCCTCTCGGTCGAGATTGCCCGTCGAGTCTACAAACACTAACTCGCCCGCCTCTCGTAACAGAGCGTGCGCCCTTCTCATAAACGGTGTGCAAATCGCCACGAGCAAATAGTTTGTACCTTGTCTCATTTCTATACACTTGTCCTCACCCTCGCGGTTAAAATCTGTCATAATTTTGTCGCTCAGAAATTGTATTGAATCTGAATACGTTGCCGGACCATATTGCCTATTAAATTCCTTCATAAACAGTCTATAGAAAAACTGATAATCCGGACAGTGGTAACGATCTGCAAGCAATTGGTCCAACGTTTCCGGATTCTCTTCCTCCAGTGATTGCTTAACGCGCATCAAAGCCGACACCGGTGAGTAGCCTTTGTCGTATAGAAATGCGAGTTTCTCCTTGGTCTCGTCCGACACGGGGCGAAAACGAAGCACGTCGGCGTAATTGCCCACCGGATGATTATGAATATAGTCCAAATCTATTACACAGGGCATTTCCGGATCCGGTTTATTCTTCAATGATTTCCCTTGCCATCGTTTGTGGACAGCTTTTATCGTTATAATCATTTTAGATGGGCAATTTGTATTTTTTACATTCGGTCGTGTTTCCGAATTGACATTTTTCGATCTCGTATTGTGGTGACACTTGTAGTAACACTTCCACACTACGAGCGTTTTTGTTGTTGGTCGAGTCGTTTGAACAGTATATGTGGTTTTTGTGTGTTCTTGGAAACATTTTAACCAGGTCTTTGCTTCGTCTTTGGTTTTTACGTTGAGTGTGAACTGAAAACGGAGGCCATTGTTGTCCTTTTCCATATTTATTATTCTATATTTGTATATATTATTCTTTGGTAAGATATTCTAAATAAAATAAAGAGAAAAAAATAATTAAGTGACGGCTAGGGTCATTTTTTATAAAAATATACACTTCATATATAATTTTTAAACATAAACATACCTCTATATCAACATCTTGTTCGATACACGTAATTTGTGATAAATTATTGGCATTATTGTTGGCCATGGTAATATTCTATAAAAAAAATTAATTACAAAAAACAATAAGCTCATATATTCGATATTGAAATTTAGGAGGAAGAAAAAAATAGGAGGAAGGGAAAAAAAGAAATTATACTTACTTGTATAGTAGAAAAAAAAATATTACACTTACAAAATTACCACTTATTACCACCTTCTCGAACCTTCTTCTTTTCCGAACTCAATCAATTCGGGAAATTTTTTTTTGGTCTTTGCGAACAACGCACCGCATTCACTACGAAACACTCACTAACTACACACACACACACACACACACACACACACACACACATACATACACGCGCGCGCGCACTTCTCTCACTAAAACATAGCAATCTAAAATGCTGAATATTGATTGGGTGTCAGCAACCAATCAGATTCGATGACGACATAATATCACCAACCAATCAGAGAACATTCTTAAACAATGTACCTATTTGGGATATAACGGGTATCCTCATTGGTTACAATAAATTCAATATATGCTTTAGCTGTTTGTCAAAAAAATTGTCGCGTCCGGGATCGGACGGCAAGGGAAGCTCAGGTATGGGCGGAAGCTCAGATATGGTTTTCAAAGGCTCCCATGAATAGATTCGCTACAACAGGGGATAATGGGGAGCCTATAGCGGTGCCTTCTCTCTGAGCGTAGCCTGACATCGGTGAGTTTGGCCCACTGCCTCGGAAGATGATGCATTAAGTGGTGGTCTTTCACGATCTTGATTGCGTCACTGACGGGAACCACGGTAAAGAGGAAAGTGACGTCAAAGCTAACCAGGATATCGTCAGGCCCTATTCTAGTTGAGCGGATGAGTTCGATGAAGTGTTTGCAGTTTACGGAGGATGGCATATGGTCTGTTAATGTTTTCAGTATTTTTGCCAAGAAACGAGCTAAATGTTGGGTAGGTGCGTAGATAGCACTCACTATTTGCCGGAGAGGAACTACGGAGTTGTGGATTTTGGGTAGGCCATAGATGCGGGATATATGGTTATTGATTACGAACTTCAGGGTTTTCTTCTCTTCGTTGCGGATGGAAGACGCTTCATTTGTGCTCCCCCCCCCCACTTTCCGCAAAGGCTTATGGTGCAGTTTCCGATAGGTGTTACTGTTACTAAGCAAGTTGGTTATCTTTACATGCAATCCGGAGCATGCCACGATCACAATGGCTTTGACTTTATCTGCGGCAAGAATGCCGATGTCATCCCTCTGCTTAAGGTGCTTGAAGGCCAATCTCACATGTCAGATATTGCAAGTTGGGGGAGTGGCGCGGGTAAGATTTGTTCTCAAATCCCGTGTTATGGCTTTTGCAAGATTTGGGGTAAACCGCGTAAGATTTAAATTTCCACTGAATGTTCCAATTTTGGAACTAGAGGCGGACTATAACTTAAGGTAGTATTTTTTTCTTAAATCTAACCTAAAAACTAAACATTTAGCCACTTTGGGCGATTGTTTCCTTTTTGAATTTGTGAAGTTCTTACTAATGTACGTTTTGTTTCCTCTTTACATGCACACCCTCATTCATTTTTAAGCTATATTTAGAAATCACATTTACTCACACAACTCACATTGCACTAAATACACTGCATTATTCACAATATTTACAATTCACAATGAACACCCCGGCGCCGACTTCATTCAGGCGTCCGTGGCGCCACGACGTTTTCTCCTCCGGGCGGACTAGGCCTGGCGGGGCGCGTTTCCGCACCTCCCTCGCGGTTTCCGGCATCTGGGAGCAGCGACCGCCTCCCACGCACTGCTGCACCCTGCGTATCACAGCTAAGAGCTTGTGTGGGGGAAATGCGCGGAAGGTGACGGCGAAGTGCTTTGGGCCCTTTCTTCTGTGGATGGCCCTGCTGCTTCCGGATGAGATCTCGTCTTGCCGATGCCTATCCCGTTTGGGGATTCTTCAGTTGGTGTTGATGTTTAGGGCTTCACGACGATCCTGTAGCCTCCTCTGTCCCATACAGAGACGGGCATTGGGAGGCGGGGTGGGGATGATAAAGGTAGGGTAGTTTGTTTCATTCCGAGTTCTTTGGTAATGCCGTGAGACATGAGGTTGGAAATATGAGGAAAGGATTGGTTAGGGATTGGGAAAACAAGAAGTTTTATTATAATTAGATTTATTTATTTTTTATTTTTGTATATTTGTATTTTTTTAAATACAGTTGGAGATGGAATGGAATAGGGGTGTAAGTGTCGTAAATGGTAGTCGAGTAATTAAGTCTGGGTTTAGTCCGTCCTCTTAGTCATTGGCACGTCATTTGTCGTCGTGTTTCGTCATGGTCCTGCTGCTACGCAGGTAATGTGTGGTGGAAGTTGAAAGATACCGAGGGATGTTTTTAACGGCAATGTCCAAGATAATTGGTTAGGATGTGAACGTGTAGGGTTCTGAAATCTTGGGTTTGTGGTAAGGTTTTGGTTGACGCTTATGGCGGAGTTGAGGATATGGGAAAAGATGTGATGGATGTCGTGAGTGGAGCGGAAATCGTTGAATCGGGTATACATGGGTGGTCGGAAGATGAGGCGGATCGGATGTTGTAGTGTTTCGGGTGTTGTAGGTTAGGTTTGTTATATTTGAGAGATGGCGAAATACGTGAATAGGCAATGAGTCGACAATTACTATTATTCAAATACGGTCGCCAGCTGCGCAGAGCAGCACAAAATTAAATTTCAATTAAGTTCTCGCTAAGAAGCGAGGTGACCCTGCAGTTACCTAATGAATTGTTACTCGTAGCTAACACAGAGAACTCCTAGCCATCGAATTCGCGAAGATTGTCGTAACTTTCGAAGTTATTCGAAGGGACGCACCAGATTTTGAAATAAACAGGATCAATATTTTACAGGATCTCAGAAATGGAAATCTAACAATCCAACATAAGGTAAACCTTCAATTAATTTAGCAGTGAGATATGATTGAAGAAAATGCCATGTCTCAATTTCGGGCAAATCGGGAGAATTATGCACTAAAGACTCAAACAATGAAAAGAAGTGCTCCCACTCAGAATCATTGCCGGAAAATGCAGGAATTCTCAGAACAGGCAAACGCGGTCTAAAAGAATGTCGCGAATATACGGGACGTGGCAAAGGCGGAAATACTACTTCATTTTCTTCGTCAGAGCTAGGCACAGGAGTGCGTGATGAAACGCCGCTAAGCGAAGGGGCCCGCCTTGTGGTGTTAGGGAGAAACGGGTCTCCCCCTCCGAGGGAATACTCCTGATAAAGGCCGGGCGGTCGTGACCCTGGCGAACACCGGTGGCCTTTCCACGTCGGCGCCGCGGTGCCAGACTCCAACCAGCCGCTTACCCGAGCGACAAAGAAATCGCTCACGGGGCGAAAATCAACGCAGCAACAATAGGCCACAGCCCTGTGCTGTACGGGCCCAGCTGTCGTCTTCAAAAAGGCTCCCAATTGCCGAATGCGGTCAAACGCCGTCTTATTCACGACTGGAGCACATATACTGAAACATTAACAATTACCATACAATGAACAGTTACAAAACTGGCTCTCCTCAACAATCGGAGACAGCATACAATCCAGCTGCAAATACAAAGGAATAACAACAAAAAGAATACACCTGCTTCATAACATTAACAAAACAACATAAACAATTAAAATTGCAAATATAAGATCACATTTCATGTCAAATACCACACATACCTAAAAATCTAAACTAAGCAGTCATACATATTTACAAGCTAAAAATTACGATTCCATTAGAACCGGGCCTTTCGCAAATAACAAGTCTTAAATTGGCGGTGGCAATGGCAGCCTTTTAAGCTGGGAGTAGAATGCCAATGACCTGGTATGAACAAAGTTAAAAGCAGAATCCGTAATGACTGTGGGCTTTAGAACAAAAAATATTAACACGTAAAACTAAAGCTTTGGCACAAACACAAAGAGTTAAAAGTTTTCGCGAAAAGGCACTGTGCGAGCTGGGCGCACGTCTTTTATACTGTCTCCTGAAGGGGTAGCAACTCGGTAGTATATGGGGGGAGGGTAGCGGGGAAACATCGATATACATGGCTTAGTATGGAGCTCTTTGCCCAAGGTGTTTACACTTTTGCGCCTGCAAGGGAAGGCAACCTGTAAGGCATGCAAGCTCAGGTGGCGGTCTCTTTTAGTAATACAGGGATTCACACCAATACTTTTTATTTTGCCATAAAAACCCTCATAATAGGGCTAGAAGGGCAAACGAGGTGTCCATTCAACCCTAAATTTACTCTAAATTGCGGATTTGGTTGTTAGAACCAGCCAAAACCAATGGTTTTCTTACAAATAATAAAAACCTGTTTTCAAAACAAAAAAATGTTTTGCATATAATGCCAATTTTTTCTCAGAGCTTAGTGAACTAAAAAATTAGATCTTGTTAACAAATTCTTAGGTTTGTAGAACCTTCTCATGGCAATGAGATCACAGATTGACTTTTAGAAGCTACCAATTTCCAGAAATTTGAAGTTAAAAAATTACCCATATACTAGCATACTTATTCTAATTACAAAATAGCAGCTTATAAACTAGGGGTACAAAATCTTCTCAATTGGGCTTCTCATATGGTTCTTGGCTTCTTAAAGACACCAAAGTACAAAATTCGTTCCCACTTAAATTTCAAATTTAACAAGGTTGGTGGGGATGTTGCAATCCCCGTGGGATGGGCGTAGGTAAACATAGACCGAATGTACGAAAATTTATTAGGATTAGTTTCTTCAGGATGACCTGGAGTGTGATCGCGATAATGAAGTGAAGTAGAAGACAATGGGGAGGTGGTCTGGGAAGTTGAAGAGGTCGTACTTGGTTTAGAGGATGAGATATGGATATTGGAGGAGTAAAGGATTGTCTAGAATGTCGGGGGATTGTCGTTTTGTAAGTGGGTGGGTTCAGGGGGACTGTTGAGTAGAATCGTTGGGTTGTCGATGAAGTTGTCTAGTTTTTGTCCAGACGTGTTATGTCTTGCAGCTTCATGTTGTGCATTTGCAGTTTAGGTCCCCAGCCAGGATGAAAGAAAAAGGGAGGTCGAGTAAGGTGTTGAGATCGGAGGTGGGAAGAGGAGTTTCGAGCTTTTTGTAGACAGATTAGGGTAATAGGAGTAGCAGGGGATTTTTGTATTAGGATGGCCGTGCATAGATGTTTCAATGCCTAGAGGTCAGAAGTTTCGGAGGTTTCAGTTTACAAGGAAACGGGCTATGTGCTGAGAAGGCGAGTTGATAGGACTCGCTATAAGGCGGAGACGCACGTTCACTGTATGGATCTTCGGAAGACAATAGATACGGAGTATTCGGTTGTTGATGGCGAGCTTAAGGATTCTTATTTTCCTCGTTAATGGCTGACGCTTTACCGATGATGGCCATGACTTTTGGACTCGCTGCGGAAGAGAATTCTTGTCCAGTTTCTGGTATGTATCGCTGTCACTGAAGATGTTAGTCGTCTTGCAGTCGAAACTCTGAATCATCATTGTAGCGTTTCCTTTATCAGCGGGAACAATGGCAAGGTCATCGCACTGTTTTAGCTGTCTTAGAGCTAATGTCACTTCACGGGAAATATATCGTGGGTACATGGCTCGGGCTAAGACGGTGCTTGTGTCCCATCTAATATCATCGGCTGTATCTTCGGGGAGACTTAAGTACTTCAGTTTACACTGCCGCAATGGTATCAGTTGGGATACGTTTGGGGGTGACAGCGAAATTCAACCAACGAGAGAACACCAGTCGTGGCCATGTCGAGGTTTCCTCCGCTGAGGTTTAGAAATATTGTGCAGTACATGGGTTCACCAAGAACATTCACCCACCTAAGATTCGAGAACTTGGGTGTTTGTTGATCACTGGTAGCATCTCCGCACCTCTCAGCATTGTTAAAGGACAAACTGTCTAGCATGCCTCAATCAGGACGCCGCAAAATAGAGCTGAAGTTAAAGAACAGGTTATGCAGTTGACGTTGGATACTCGTGAGTTCATATTTGGCGTGTTTAAGACGTTCCCGCATTACTTGTTCGCTCTTGCGTGGAAAAATCCATGGGGCGGCAGGCGTCTTGATAAAGTGTGGGAGCAGAAGAAATTATGACGTGGGGGTCGCGGCATCTTAGTAAAAAGGCGAGTTACCTGAACGTTTTGAACCGTACAATCCTCAGATGGTGGAGTCGTCGAGTATGCTTGAAGTCTGCTCACCGTTGAGGTCAAAGAGCCTACGTAATCGTTTACGTAGGCTTCCGAGACCGGAATTGGTGTTATCCAGGCTGTCCGGAATGAGCCGCGTCTGTGAAGTAGTGACTGTATTTTGTCATAAATTGTTTAGCACATCACCACAAGTTTATTATACGGAAGGTATTTTAATGCTATGCTCAAAGTTGGGTCCTGTGAGTGTTCTTGCGCCCGATTTGTAAAGCTAACAATTCTTCTTTTATGGATTAAATCCAGCCTACTGCCGGTTACCCTTTACATCCCGACGGAACGCATATTCGACCACACACTAGACCACACTTGCGGGTTCCTCTGATCTGGGGTCAGCAGAATACGAGGCCCTACGCGACAACACACACAAAGTCAAGGGACAAACAGCCATGCCCAAGCCGGGACTTCAGCCCGCGACATTTTGGACCGAAGCGCTGAGTCTGTACTCGCTCTTAGCCACCTCGGCCATCCAGGTCGGCTCGCTAACAACCACTGAATCAAATCTAAATCAAAAAACAGCTTAAAAGAGAGATAAAAAGTTCAATATAAAGCTTCATTTTGCTGTCCGTGTTCACTAAACTTTCTTTCCTCCATAATTGTTCATGACATCTCAAACAAACGCATTTGGCACTGAATTACTACTGGCATAATTTGACAACTCCAAGTCGTCTACGTCTATGAAAGCATCGGAGTCGCTCGAACAGTCTGAATCACTGGAGTTGTCACTAAGGGACAAAATTTCTCCTCAATTACTGTATATGTTAAAACAATTTGATTCGACTTTCTTTTAAACGGGTACCAGCGCAAAAATAAATTGCGGAAACCCTTATGCATAATAAAAAATAACAAAATAATACAAATGTCTTCGCAGGTTATCATCTGAATATATGCCTACTAGCGATAAGGCTGTATAAAGAAAGCGCAGGCAACAACGGTTATAACCGGAAGTGGAAACTCTGTGCATCAACTGATGTCACTGCAGCGCCTCTGACCGGGAGGTCCTAGGTTAAAGTCCTGACGCCGTGGTGGCAGGATTTCCGATACTCTTTACTGCTAGGTCGAATTCAGTCGCTGCCTGGATGTGAATTCTAGCGGTCGGCTCCTCTGGTCGGTAGTTTTCCGTAGTTTCTCCGATCAACACCAGGCGAATACCATAGCACTACTTTACAAAACGGGTCACGGAACGCGCGCAAACTTTCCTTCCTTTTCCTTGTCCTATTCTCTCTCCTTACACACACACACTCACACTATCGTTCACTACACTATCACATATTCCGAGAGACCGGTCGGGAGCTTAGAGCTTGTCTCGGCTGGAGCGATGCCTCGCTGGTGGGTGAGTTCTGGTTAGGGGGAGACCCCACTAGCCGACGGTAGGGCGGCGCCGGATTTCGGCATCCAGCGGCGGAATATCACCGCAAAAATGCATTACACTTACGGGACTTACGGGACTAATGACCAAAGCAGATGACGCGCCCGGAAACACGAAAAAGTCTATCAGTCAAAAACCGTTATGATGGAACTAAAGAAACTTTCCGTGTCAGTAACGGAAAACCGCGGGTGAGAAGAATATCCCCAAAATGTTCGTACAAGTCATTCCGTAAGAAAATGTAAAGGCTATTTGCGTACCTACCACGGCACTCCGACGTTTAAGTGAAAGGCACGTACAGGGTACGTCATTCCACGAGGAAGAGTACACATACACCAAATGCCAGGGGAAATCTTACCCGGTAGCCTGTATAAGTCTGTCTCTTGTGACGCCGTCGGTGAGGGTTCGATAAGCGGGAGGTCCCAGTGACTGAGGAACTCTAGAGCTATCAATTGGCCGGCCGGACTTTGAAGGTGCCGTACAAATTGGACGGTTTCCTGTTCCAGAGCTCCTCCCGGTGCAATTGCTGCCGCACGCGCTATTTGCGAGAGCGACCGCTTGTGAGTCAGTTCTCACTGGAGCCGCTCGCATCTGTGCTGTGTCAGTGGGTATCTGGTGATCTCGCCGACGTCCAAAGCGATGCGGCTGTCAAGGGGTACCTCTACGAGGTTGTACTAGGCGGTTCCGCCGAAGGTCCAGCCAGCGGAAACTAGCTCTCGAAGTGGCTGGAACACAGCCGGGGCGCCTTAAACGCCACGCGGCAGACGTCGGGCGTCCAGACGCACTGGAAGCGAGGAATTGCTTCGTACAGTATCTCTCGTGGGGGCGGCGATTGTGTGTGCGCGCGCGGCCTCAGGACACGGGTGAGGGATCGCTGCGAATCGGGGCCGAAGGACCGGCAATTGCGCTGAGACAGTGGGGTGGTGGGAGCAGTGGTAGTGACGCCAGCGTAGGAGGCTGTGGCTTTGGTAATGGGGAGAGCGCGATTGTGGAAGAAGCTGCTCCAACTCGAGTTGACCTCATAGCACAACAACGCCAGCGCCGCGGTTTCCCATCAGTGCATTGATTCAGGGGCCTAACGCTGCCTTGTGACGCCTCGTGACGCCGATGACATAAGGAGGTAGCGGGTGGCGGGCCAACAAGATGCACACGCAGACTGTTAACCATGGATCTATTCTGTCAATAACAGAAACTTACATAGTGTGGGAGGTACCCAGACAGTCGACGCGGGAATGGGGTAGTAGGAGACGGCGTCGGTCGGGCGGCGTGCGGCGGTGGCGAGAGTGAAGACGGCGGCGGTGACATCGCGATGTCTACGGCTGTTCTTGGGACAGGGCGGTCGGGTCCTGTGGTGGAGACAGCGATCCGCCTACCGAACCTCTGAACCTAGGGACACTACCCCTGGTCGGGGAAGCAGAGTCCTATAGTGGAGATAACGTTCCGCTTACCGAAGTCTGAGAGTGACACTGGAGACTGCCGTCTCCGGGGATGCGCCGCCCTTATAAGGGTGGCGGCCGGGTCACGTGTTGTTTCGGGAGGGGGGATACGTCACGTATGTCGTATCTGGCTCCTTAGAATGGGGTGCGTAGCGAAGCCGTGCTTGCGACAAGGCGGGGTGCGTCATGGAAACGACGGTCGCCATGATTCAGGGCGGCCCTGTGCCCGGCATGCGCTGTAGGCGGGTTGCCTCTGTACAAGGGTCGGATTGCGTCGCCTTGCGCCGGGCACAGCCGTGTTTTCATGGTTGCGTCACCACAGTTATTGTTCTCGTAGTGTAGCCTGAGTAACTGCTCTTGATGGCAGTCAAAAAGGACGTGATAACCAGTGGGACGGGACACGCGATGCACCAAGTTTCCTGGCAGTTTCTTGTCACTACGTATCGTTCGCTCTAGGAGGTGGCTACTACTGACGGTGCCTTCTACCCTCTCCGGCGCGTACAGCCCTGCAAGAGGGCGCGTCCTGTGAACTCTTAATGGGTTATCGTTTTGAGGGGTTCTGGTGCAGCTGTGTGTTTCATAACCATTCAACGTTTCTGTCGAATCAAACCAACTTCTATTTGTTTCGCATTACTAATTACATGGATTTTACATCGACCTTAATTGTTTTTTTAAATTTCCCGGTGATTGAATTTTACCACGCACAATGAATTGCATCAACTACTCGTGAGAATCAAGCTATGTCGCTATAAAACTAAATTGTTTCATACAGGTCTATTTCACAGCCGTATTAAGGCGTTCTCTTGGAAATTACATACAGCAGTTTATATGTATAATCACTCCAGCCATGAACACTGGAATCGTCTTTCTTCAAAAACCGATAATGAACATGTTTTCTAATTTATAGCTTATTATGATAAATTAGGATTTGTAGAGACGAGGATCTCGGTATCGATAGGTGGTTTAGGAGCTGGGTTCAGGGGCTCCATTGTGGAAACTTTCAGAAATTTAAGACATTCATTCTCTTGCTCAGCTCTCTATTGGTAGTTACAATGTATCGCCTTATTAAAAAATAAGAATTTTCGTATGAAATAAATTAAATCATAAGCGATTCTTATGTTGGCGCTACAATCCAATATGGGTCTTAAAAATCTTCTGCCACTTCTTTCCTCTTGAACAATCTTTTTCCAATTCGTGATTTTCATTCAATGTAGGTCTTCCACACATCTTTCCACCTGGATTTTGGTCTGCCTTATACCTCGTAGCTATCGGTTTCCACTCTCATATTTTGTTAGTGATTCTATCCGGATCCATTCTTTCTAATGTCCGATCTCTGCTATTCTTCTAGACTTTTTCTCAAACTATACTTTTTTCTTTGATCTGTAGTCCCAATTTGTTATTAGTTTTCAATCTCTAGATACCACAATGTTTAGTAGAATATACTTAATTTCTGTACTCCGGGGCTTCAGTAGCCTTGTTTTGCACCCATATATCATTTGTTTTATAACAGTATTTTATAGTTTAAATTTATAATGTTTTGATAAGAAACTACTGTCCAAGACTTTTATATGCATAAAACCTCATTTCCAACATATTTTTCTGAAAAAATATTGTAAAGTTAAATGTTATATACAACTCAGAAATAGAGGATGAAATGACTGATAATATTTCTGTCTGTTCATCTCAGTAATAAGGGGTGTATGTGGTAGAACATTAATATCAAATTCTCCTGTGGTCGCATGTCGTACAATCATAAAATAAATTGTCATTCTTTTAAATTTCTTGATTTAGTATGTCATTGCATATCTCTAGATCTTACTGAAAGTTCTTACCGTTAATATGCATCGATAGAAGATAGACGATTAGGCATCTGTCCAGAATTTTTGTCTTTTTATTTCCAATCCAAGAGTTAAATGCAACGTAATTTATTTTGATGTTATGATATGTATAACAAAAAAATTACTTCGGCTGGTGATAGGATTAATTCTTCCAATACTCAAGTTTCTGAAATATAAATTCATTGTAAACAGAGAAGCGTTTAACATTCTCAGAATGTTCCCAGTGATATACAGATTTCCAACATACATTTTGTGTTCGACCATTCGGACCTCGTTCCTTCTAACAGTAAAAGATAGATGAAAATGTGTATTAATAGAAATTTTATACTATTTAACAAACTAACGACTCAATCCGAGAATCGATCTCTTGTATGAAAATATACGCCTACCTTTTTTACCGAAACATCTGGGTTCGATTCGCGACTGGAGCAGTCATTTATAACATGCTAAGTGCCTTCAGAGTTACTATGCGATTGTCGTTTTGGAAACGGGAAGCTTATTCTCGTGTAATGCCAACATGAGTTTTGTAACAAAACTGTAACGATATAGAGAAATGAATGTTATAGAATTGTTGTTTTGTCTACCAATATCGTGAATTTTGTGTAAAACTTGGGTATTATTTCTAGAATAACCTTTTTAATTCTAGGTATAAAAGCATGGCGCTAGTGTATTTGTTTAGTGTGTCAATGTTTATAAATGGAAAGTTGTGTACAAAATGTACCGAGTTTGTGAAACAAATGTTGTGAAAGAAATTCAAATCTATTAACGTAGTGTTCAAGTTAATAAAAATTGTAAATAAAATGTTAAAGTTTTGCAAAGAATGTTTTAAATTATTTCAGCAAAACACTAATTTTATTTTTACGAACCTTCCTTACATTTCCCTGAAATTCTTTTCAAATTAATTTGCATTCCAATACTTCTAAAAAAAGATGAAGTTGTGGAAACATACTTATTAGTTTGCTAAAAATTGTAGACTCCGATTAATTATGCATCAGTGTTATTTTACTTCCTAACCTTTCCCCGATTACCTGAAAATCTTCTTCAAATTCTTTTCATTAAAAAAAGATAAATTGTTTTTGAGTATTACCTGGACAAGTGTTACTTTCCTGTGTCGGCTGCAATACTACCCATTCTCATTGCTTATCTTATCCACGTCTAAAGAACAACAGTTTAAAAGAATGTGGATACAGGATAAATCGCCGCAAAGATCACGAAGACCCAATATTTCAATCTATGAACATTGTGCGAAGAACACCATTCTCCACCATACCAATGATATACTAGTTAAAAATGCAATGCATTGTGTATATTGTGCACTTCATATAATCGAAAGTTTAGGTTATCAACGACGATATCCTGAAAAATAAATACCACCAATATTCACAAAAAGAAATATTAGATGGCGATATGTAGAAATGCCACATATGCCAACGCAACTATAACGAAATAGTATGGGTTACCACGTGTTAAGTTCAGTATCAAACGCACGTACACGAAGACTTCAAAACTGTGTTCAAAGATAATTTTCCTCAAATATTTATAATAAAATTCTCTGACCTCGGTGGATTTCACATTTTTTTTTGTCCGCCCCATGGCGCTTGCCAGAAAGGAGCAGCGAACTGGTTTGTACAATATTAGTTTGGAATAGATCTAGAATTTCGGCGACGTTCCAGTTTATAACAAGACAAAAAATAATCCACTTAAAAAAAATTAAGCATGATATTTGAAGAGATACCGGTCAATTTCACTTTTGTAAGTTTTCAGAAAAATTTGAAGTTTATTGGTGGAACTGAATTTTGTTTTCTGAAAATTCACATTTCACTTGATGTCGGAAATCAAAATCTACAGAAACGTCAATGTTGTTTCTTTCTCCGTGGCTACATCAGTGGGTCTGAATGAAGTACCTATTAGAATAGTTTTTAAATGTTTGGAAAGTTTTTAAGGTATTAACCGCAACATTAATGCCGAATTATTTAAGGAATTACCGTAACTTGGATATCCTGAAAACTTGAACGTGATCGCGAAGATCAAAAATATAGCTCTGGTACGAAATAACATTTACTCATCCTTCCAATTTTTGTATAAATTGAGCTTGAAGTGTGGCGTTTCCGATCTTAGGGTTTATACTCTCTAAATATAAGCGATATGCCGTCATTCTTTGAAAACGGATGGGCAGTTTGCTGGTGACATAAATGTTGCAAAAAAACGATTTCTATGATGCAATTTGGTTTCGTAATGACAAATTGAGAGATGGAAAAAAGGGGGTGCTGTTCGATATTTCAAACACAATAGATTGCAGGAAAGATTGGACGAATAAAAAGCAAACCCCATCCATATAATACTTAAAAACCTTTAAGAATTAAAAAAATTCTAATGACAACACGGGTTGTAAGAATCATATATTAGCAGAGGTGTCTGCTACCCAACGAACTGGTTGTTTGCAGTTCCATCGAGTGGGAAGAATGCAATATATAATATATAATACACAATATATATATTATTTATATTTTGCTGAGGTGTAAGAATGTGTTTTGTAAGTTCGCTACCGAGTGCATGTTTTCCGACAAGTTTCAAGTGAAGACCATGTCGGGTGAAGTTTTTCTAAGAGAAAGTTAAGCTCAAATAATTTAACATGTGTGCCTCTCAGGTGCAGTTTCAATTGGTTGTTTGCATGTCTAAAACTCAATAGATTGCAGGAAGGATTGGACGAATAAAAAGCAAACGCCATCCATGTGATACTTAAAAACCTTTAATTTCGCTCAGTCTTACCTTCGCAAAACCTATTTATTTAAAAATAGTATTTGTGTTAAACTAACTGTACGTTGGGGATGTGATATGTATAAAATATATTCTAATGACAACACAGGTCATAAGGATCATATATTAGCAGTGGTGTCTCCTACCCCCACGGACTGGTTGGTTGCAGTTCCATCGAGTGGCAAGAATGCAATATATAATATATAATACACAATATATAATAAAACTTGAGCAATTCATGTTAATTAAAACAAATTGTTTTAAGAATCTTAACTAATTTGAACGGGAAGTTTAATAAATGGAAAGTAAATCACACCGGGGCAAAACGATATGATGAAACTCAACCGATTTGACACAACTATAAAGGATTATCATCGCAAAATATGCGTAGGTCAATTTCAGATAACAGGGCGGACACGCTAAATTTATTTATAGGGTACCAAGCGTGCCTCTTACCTGCCACCCGGCCACTGGCATTGAACACCTCAGGTCGTGAGCGCTCTGGCTCCAAGGATTGCATTCTGTTTACTAACTAGTACAATAAAACACAGACGGAGATTCATTGAAGTGCAACCCGTCGAAGTGGCTGGAACACAGTTTATTATAAAAAAATATCTTTGCATACAATTTGTCTTCTCACTAATACGATTGAACTATCACGTCCGACTGATTACTGAGAGAAATGGAGATGAACACTTGCAGAATGGTGGTGATAGTGACGTAGCAAATTAACTTCGAGGGGATTACGCGTCCGTTGAAAAATGTGCTCTTCCTTTCCGGTTATTCGGACTGTGTATATGAATTTTCTCTGGAAGAGGGCATGATATGGCATTAATACCTTGCTTCTTTATGACAAATGTTGTCAATTAATATGTAAGTAATCCCTACAGTTTCCTAAAGTCAATTTTGTGAATTGATAAAACTTAACTAAATTTCTGTAGAAAAATATATATTTATATTTCACGGAATTAAGCAGTGCAGTATTCTCAATTTATGTACCCAGCTCCCTTACTTTGAAAAGTAATATTTACATAATGTCTCATCAAACCTCGTTTTTAGGAAGGGTGTGCGCTCGATGAAAGGTCAAATACCTACGTGATATCAAAGAAACGCATCGTAACACTTTTTAAATGTTAAAAAATTAAATCAAAAATACAATTGATCGGAAAGTAATAATTGTTTACTTAACTCCTATGTTCCATACTAACAATTATTTCTTTATATTGTTTTTAATGAAATAATTCTGAAACTACAGTTTGAATATGGTAAAGAAACTCATTCGAATGTAATTCAAATAAAGTGCGTCGGAATTTAGAGCTTTCCAAACAGGATACTGGTAATAGCAACGATACTAATAGAGGAAGAGGCTTTTTTTTGAAATCTAAAGATTCTTCAGAAATATCGAGGATAGATAATTAAGATTTAGAAAAAAATTATTGGCAGTGTGCAGTGGAGACGCGATGAGCATTACTTTTCTTAGTAATACGCACTGGAAACTGCAAAGAAATATGTTTCCAAATATTCATGGTATTACATGCCTAGAATCTATTCACAAAGATATAAGACGGTATTGAGAAGGATTCTCGCGAACATATACAAGACTGCACACAATCCTGGACATGAGTAATCGCCTGTTGAGTTTTTCTGTTCCTTTCATTTCCAGCTTCAGGAATGTACCCAAAAGAAAGTTAAGGGAGAAACCGAATGAAGAAATGTGCCCTAGTGAAAAATGTGCTCTTCCTTTCCGGTTATTCGGAATCTGTATATGAATTTTCTCTGGTAGAGGGCATGAGATGGCATTAATACCATGCTTCTTTAGGACAAATGTTGTCAATTAATATGTAGGTAATCCCTACAGTTTCCTAAAGTCAATTTTGTGAATTGATAAAATTTAATCGAGTTTATGTAGAAAAATATTTATTTATATTTCACAAAATTAAGCAGTGCATTATTCTGAATTTATGTACCCAGCTCCCTTTCATTATAAAAATAATCCAAATTAATTTTGGCCGTCGTAGAAAACATACTATAGCTCTGAGGTTTTGGCAATGAAATCGTCAAAATGCACCATTGTGCGCCACTGTGGTTCTCGCGCTCCAAAATCCTCGCTCCAATCGCAACGTTCATGAGCTCTGTCACGTGTCTAACGCTGCGACTCTGGTTGGCACGTTCGGCTTGAAACTTCTATCAACCTATCTCTCTAATTGGGTCGAGACAATCCCGATCCGTAAATTCCCTATCTCTAATTGGTTGTCCTGCGTGGACGCGTGGTGCCTACGTGAGGTGGCGCACAGCTGCACCCTGTCCGCCGCCCCCTGATGCTTTTATGGCTTAGGGATCAGCTGGCGGGCTGCTACTGGGTCATTTAATGTGACTGTTCTGGCGTCAATCTCACCATTCCGCAAGGCATGGGACGATGCAGGTGGTCGGAGGGTTTCTGCCGCCCTCGACGGGCGCCGCTCGATGTAGGTCCCTGAGGCGAGTCCTTTCGTGAAGGTGGCGAGTGGCCAAAATGTGCCCGCGCCCTGAAACGCACGTGGCCGTAGCTCATTGTTGTGAACAGCGCCCCACGCTGGGTACCTATTGGCGTGTCGCAAGAGTTAAGACATTTCAGAGTACGGTAGAGCATGGAATATGTCGTGTGAAGTACGAGCGACAGAAATTCCAGCGACATGGAAATCTTTTAACAACGGCAAAGTTTCCACAGTAGACTCAGGTTCACAATTTCAGGCAGTAAACCTAACATCAAATGAAAATAAATTCCCCACACATAGTCAATTCTGTCAATATCGTCATGAAAATTAATAAAATAAATACATATAGTATAATTTTTAAAAAAGGTTTAATATGTCTGTAACATGCTATTAGTTACATGTAACTTCAGCTTCGGGGTCAATGACCCCCATCTCGATAGGGTTTTAGTCCAGTTTCCCTGATTCATTGAGCAAATGAGATGCTGAGATAACTTTCGATTTGCTTCTGGACTTAATTGTAGTTTCACAATGCGCACGTTCTATTGTTCCCGTTTCCCCGTCGAGGTGGGTTGGTCCACGTCCTGACGGGGGGGATACAGAGAGGGCTCTCAAGTATTCCTTTCCTTCACAAGTCATTTTCCTTCTCCCCATTGTACATTCTCATTCTTCTATACCATCGTGTCTCTTTTCTTCTCGCTCTTCTATTTTTCTAGCTCCCTCTGTATGCTGAACACCCACCCATGTGTTTGCCGTGCATGGTGACCCGTGTCGGAGGGAATGTATGTCCTGGCGGTTGAGGGGCCCGTCTGTTTCCCAATTACTCTCCTCGTGCTACTTTTTTCTTGGCATTCAGGGATACGTGCTCTTACGTATTTTGGGGAACATTCCTTGTAGGTCTCCATACACTTGCTTTGGCTACGGACTCTTCTAGACGGGCGGTCGGGAGCTAACCCACCCCCGATCAACCGGCTTTGCCTAGGTCTCGTACTGAACTCCAGGGTGAGCGGGGGGATCCACGGCGGTACAGCGCGATGGTAACCCCTCACTATATCCCCGTGGCAACCCTGGCACTCCGATGGAGTGTCCCCTTGTTGGGCTCCGTGGTGGGTGGGAACCACGGGGATGAATCTGATATCCTCTTAATGGATAAAAAACCTACCCCCCGCTTTCTTCCATAAGGAAGAGGTGACTTGTTGGTGAAACAGTTAATCTTGAGAGTTTTTTTCTGTAATGAAACTGACAGACCTAAGCCCCGCTTTCTCGTCATGTCATGTAAAAGAGAATGAAACTATGAAGAGTGTTAGCCCAATCAAACTTGCCAGGGAAATCGAAACGTTTTGGCAAATTTCAGTCGGTGGACCGTCAGAGAAACGGCACAATCCCTTTTGAATGTCGCTCTGACGAACAGATCAGCAAGATCACTGATCTCGAAGAAATAGCCGGCCTCCAGGTGCACGTGTCCACCCAACCGACCTAAAACCTCTGCAAGGGTGTAGTAAATCACGAAGACTTATCTACCGAATCGGAAGAAAATTTGAAAGCCTTCTTGAAATCATATGGTGTGTCAGAGATTTACAGGCTGCAGCGGAGAGTAAATGGGGTACTCACTCCTACCTCAACTTTGATACTGATCTTCGACCGTTCATCTCTACCAGAGAAGATATCTTGTAGCTTCTATAATCTCGGTGTCAGGCAGTATGTTCCAAACCCTCTGCGCTGCTTTAAATGCCAGAGGTTTGGCCACACGCAACATCGCTGCATGAGAGCCGCAGTCTGCGTGCGCTGTGGAAGGAAGGCTTGTAATGACTCTAACTGCTCCGCAGAGGCAAAGTGCGTGAACTGCTGTGGAAAACATCCATTTAATTCCAACCAGTGCCCCATTTCCTTAAGAGAAAGAGAGATCAAGAAGATCAGGGTCTCTGAGAATGTTTCCTTTCCGGAGGCATGACGCAGTTACCAGACGCTAATCCCCTCGGACATGGCCCGAAGTTTCGCTGACACCGTGGGTCAACATAAACTAAATTCTGAAACCCAAATGCGTAAAGCCTCCACTTTGCGCGATGCTGCCTACCAGGTGTCCTTTGATGACATCGGCGGAGATGCCTATCCCAAATATCTTGTCCAGTCTGAAACAAAAACGGAAACAAAAACCATAAATATTTCAACAAACACTCAAAGAAGAGAAAGAAACTCGATACATAACCCACCCTAAAACCAAAAACATACGAACTAGAAACTATGGCTCTCCTCTCATGATACTTTAATGGCTTTCGTACCGGTTTGGACGAATTGAAGTTAATAATGTCTATACCAAGACCCGTGGTTATCTGCCTGCAGGAAACATTTCCGTTCCGACCACTCCCTCTCTCTACGCGGCTTTTGTTGCTACCGGCATGTCGTAGATGATGGCCTCCCCGCCCATGGCGGAGTCACCACTTTTATCACAGACTCTCTGGTATCTAAAGAAATAGACATAAGAACCACTCTCCAGATATCTTGCGTTCGTGTGAATTTCCCAACTATTTCTGTTGCCATTTGCAACGTTTATATCCCGCCTGGACAAGTCGTGTCACAGAAAGAACTGGAAGATGTACTCTCTCAAGTGCCTACACCTTTTCTTATTGTGGGGGACTTCAACGCCCACAACCCTGCCTGGGGTGGCACAAGGTCGTGCACGAGAGGCAGGTTACTTGAAAATATCATAGATAACCAAACCTTAATTCTCTAAAATTCTGACGAAAGCACACACTTTTCCGTAGCTTCTAACACATTCTCGTCCGTGAACCTAGCTGTCTTTAGTCCCTCCGTTTCTACAATCTTCGAGTGGACTGTCCTTGGCGACCTGCATGGCAGTGACCATTTTCCCATTCGGGTCAACCTCGATATTCCCGATCTGATCGTCGCTCGCCCTCCTCGGTGGCTAATCCACCCAGCTAAGTGGGGAACATTCAAGAAAGAATTACGAATATCGGAAAACTGCCCAAACGACATCGATGCTATGGTTGCCCATTTTAATAACGCCGTCCTTCATGCGGCCTCATTTGCAGTCCCAAAGTCCTCGGTCCATGCACGACACCCCCCCTGTGCCATGGTGGAACGCTGATTGTGCCACCGCGGTCCGTGATCGTAAGAGGGCATTGGCAAAACTTAGAAGGTTCCCAAGCATGGAAAACCTAATAAATTATAAAAGATCCCGAGCCAGAGATATATTAACGATGCGGGAAAGTAAGGCTGCGTCCTGAAGAGCCTATATCTCGTCACTCTCTTGATGTTTATCCCCTAAACTTGTGTGGAGAAATGTCCGATAGCTCGGTGGAAGACTCCCTTCGCCGTCTATTTCAGGGCTTATGGTAAATGGCAATCTCCTAACCTCTCCACAAGAAATTGTCAAAGAAATGGCTTCTCATTACGAACAAATCTCCAGCTCCGTACACTATCCTTCTGGCTTTCAAAAATCGAAAAGAAAAATGGAAAACTGTAAATTAGACTTCTTGAAGCGCGTGGAGGAAGATTACAATGCCTTTTTCTCCATGGACGAACTCTCCTGTACCCTCGCTTGTGCGAAACATTCTGCTCCAGGATCAGACCAGTTACATAACCAAATGTTGAAACACCTACCTGAAAACGCTCGTTCTTCCCTCCTCGGCATTTTCAACAAGATTTGCGTTGAACATGCTATACCAAGGATTTGGCGTGAGGCCATCGTTCTCCTAATCTCTAAAGAAGGAAGGTACAGAACAACCCCCTCAAGTTACCGCCCAATCTCGCTCACAAGCTGTGTGTGCAAGCTTTTAGAGCGAATGGTAAATACACGTCTGGTCTGGCTCCTGGAAAAAAAAGAACCTATTGACACCTCTCCAATGTGGCTTCAGGAAGCGCAGGTCAACCATGGACTACTTAGTCACCCTCGCTACGCAGATTTCCACTTCTTTCGTGCTACGTCAGCACCTGGTAGCAATTTTCTTCGATATAGAGAAAGCGTATGACACCACCTGCAGGTACGGTATCCTTCGCACCTTGTATACTTGGGACTTAGGGGACGGCTCCCTTTGTTTCTAGTAGGTTTTCTTTCATGAAGATCTTTACTTGGCGACGTGTTATCCTCTAGTCACCAGTTAGAAATGGTGTTCCCCAGGGATCGATTTTGAGCGTCACTTTGTTTGCCATTGCTATCAATAGTATTGCATCAGTTATCCGGGAGCCTGTGAAAGCATCACTGTTGGTTGACGACTTTGTAATTTTTTGCTCCTCCAAGAGCGTGCAAGTTCTTGAGAGGCAACTACAACTTGTGCTCAACAAACTGCAGGAATGGAGCGAAGAAACAGGATTTAAGTTCTCTATCTCAAGAATCACTTGCATGCACTTTTGCAGAATCCATCACTTCCATAATCACCCCGACCTTTTTCTTGGAGGACAGCAGCTTCCATTCGTTGAATCCGCACCCTTCCTTGGGCTCACATTCGACAGCCTAACCTGGCGAAAACACATCCGTAAACTACAGGGCCGATGTGTATCACCTATGAATATCCTTCGCACTCTTACTGGTAGCTCTTGGGGCGCAGACTGTGTTTGTCTTCTGCGTTTGTACAGAACTCTCATCTGCCCTATCTTGGATTACGGATGCATAGTGTATGGGTCAGCGTCTTCATCAACCCTCCGGCCATTAAATACCATACACAATGCTGGCACAAGGATATGTACAGGCGCCTACCGCACAAGTCGCATCGAATGCCTCTTGGCCGAGGCTGGAGAACCATCTCTAAGCCGAAGATGGGATATTCTGATTG
This sequence comes from Teleogryllus occipitalis, assembly GCA_011170035.1. NCBI lineage: Eukaryota > Metazoa > Arthropoda > Insecta > Orthoptera > Gryllidae > Teleogryllus > Teleogryllus occipitalis. Next base: position 58,282 of record BLKR01004915.1, on the reverse strand, counting down.
CCTCCTATGGCGCGAAATTATCCAATGTTGATACTCCCTCGCGTCAAGAAGTTCTCCATCCAACCCACTTGACTTCATATGCGCTTAGACCGTCGTTACCCCATCCCCTGGGGGTCCGCCTCCGTGTGCTCTTACGGAAGCTTCATATTAAACTACCCCACCCTGTGAAACCCCGCCCCGAAACCTTGTTTCCCCTTGGAAACTACACCGGCCGATAATAGATCTTAGACTGTCTAACCTTCCTAAATTCTTAACAGCCCCCAGTACATTCTTATCGGAATTTGATGCGATAAAATCTACGTATCTTTGCCATTATTTCTTTTACACCGATGGCTCCTCTCAAAACGGCAAAGTCGGATGTGCCTTCTACTGCAGTAGAACCATGCAAGGTTTTCGATTAGACTCTTCGTGCAGCGTCTATTCCGCAGAGAAGTATGCGCTTTTGGAGGCACTTAAATTTGCTGAATGGATGGCATTAAAGGAAGTAGTGATCTGCAGTGATTCCAAAAGCTCTCTTGAATCCATTTCTTCCTTCTCGTCTTGTGACCCACTGAGAATGACCATCCAAGACCAAATCCATCATCCATTGGTCCGACACTATATTTTAGTCTTTTGTTGGGTCCCTGGACACGTGGGAATAAGAGGAAATGAAATAGCTGACCAGGCGGCAAAGTCTGCCTCGAAGAAAAGAGAATTAGACATCAAGTCCCCACGGAAGACACTAAGCTCTTTATAAAACACTCTATCCGCAGTGAATGGCGAACAGAGTGGCATAACTCGGATTTTAAACTCACGAGAATCAAGGATTCCATAAATCCTTGGTCTTCCTCATCTCGTGATGCTCGGCGAGAGGAGATCATTTTAACACGCCTCCGAATCGGTCACTGCCATTTCTCCCACGGTTATCTCCTCCACGGGGACCCACCCCCTATATGCGAATACTGCAAAATAGATCTTACTGTGGACCATGTTCTCCTTTATCGTGTTAAGATAAGAGAGAGCCGTCGAAGGCTCTCCTTGCTAGCTCCCTTGCGGAGATTCTTAGAAATGACGAATCTTCTCTTTGCAAGCTTTTTGGCTTTTTGCGAGAGACTGGCTTGTACAGCCTTATCTGAGAGAAGATGATAATACCAATTATTGGCTTTTAGCCCGAGAGTTTAAACAAAAAACTATCTGGCAATTTTCTGCCCAACCCTTTTATTAGGATACGTTCCTTTTCAGTTTTTCTTTACTTTGTATTTAAAGATTTTAAATTTTCTCTGTTAGCATGGCACTGCAATATTATGCAGTGGTCATAAAATGATTTGACACGGGTGGAAATGACCTTAGCCGTTGAAGCGCCCTTAAACTCAATCAATCAATTGATCGTTTCTTTTGCTTGTAGTGGTAGAATAGCTTAGAGTGAGTTTCTATTCAGTTTACAATACAGAAAAATCAAATCTGCAGTTCGTTTATCGTTGCAAATAAGTTTTCTATTAGTCGAAAGCGAAAATATCTAGTTTGTGAAATGTTAATCTCTCGCTTTTTGAAATGTATTAATATTATTATTATTATTACTATTATTATTACTATTATATTTTTTATCTTTCGACTATTAATAGTTAAATTCTTGGGAAGGGATTCTGAAACTCAAGAAACCGTGCGCAGATGATGTTCTCCTTCTTCCGTCACATACAGTGTTACACACTGAGTTTTCTTTACTGTTTTTGACTAAATAAGTAAACGGAATGTGTAGCTGAAATCGCGGATTTCAAAATGCCGTTATGCGAGAAGACGGAAAATTGGTATTCCCTCGCGGTGCAATGCCGCCCAGGCCAGCGCTCTGCTGTGCTCTGCACTCTGAGCTTGTGCCTCCGTCGGGCCCATTGGGAAGCAGAGTTGAGCGGTCCAGTGTAAATGCAGATAAAGACGAAGAGCGTGACATGAGTGCGGTAGATCAACACTTCAATACCGCGTCTGGAAGTTAGCATCTGCGGAAAATTAAGGACGATGCATTGAATTTATACCCGTCGAGGTGGGTTGGTCCACGTCCTGCCGGGGGGATGCAGAGAGGGCTCTAGTATTCTTTTCTTTCACCAGACATTTTTTCTTCTCTCCATGTATCATTCTCGTTCCTTTATTACATCCTTTCTCTTTTCTTCTCCCTCTTCTATTTCACTGGCCCCCTCTGTATGCTGAACGCCCACCCATGTGTTTGCCGTGCATGGCGACCCGTGTCGGAGGGAATGTGTGTCCTGGCGGTTGAGGAGTCTGTTTGTTTCCCCACTACTTACCTTGTGCTACGTTCTGCTTTGCACTTAGGGATACGTTGTCTACGTATTTTGGGGAACATTCCTTGTAGGCTTCAACACGCTTGCTTTGGCCTCGGACTCTTCTAGACGGGCGGTCGGGAGCTAACCCACTCCCGATCAATCGGCTTGGACTAGGTCTTGTACTGAACTCCAGGGTGAGCGGGGGGATACACGGTGGTGCAGCGCTGTGCTATTCCCCCACTATATCTCCGTGGCAACCCTGGCACTCCGATGGAGTGTCCCCTTGTTGGGCTCCGTGGTGGGTGGGGACCACGGGGATGAACTCAATATCCATCTTCATGGATACTAAACCTTCTCCCCCGCCCTCTTCCACAAGGAAGAGGCGATGTCCAGAGAGAACTATTGATTTAAATAGTTTCTTTTTAAAAGAGGAAGACCGACCGAAGAAGCCTAGATTCCTCCTCATGGCATGCGCCGAGGAAGGAAAAACATTCAAATCTGTCAGTGCTGTTCGTTTGGCGCGTGCCATAGAGGAAACCTTTGGAAAGCTGCAAGCTGTAGTGCGACAAAGGAATGGTACCATTCTATTTGAAGCACGTACAGATGACCAGGTGTCGAAAATTATGAACACTAAGCAGATTGCCGGCCTCCAGGTGGATGTGACCACACACCCTACACTAAACCTCTGTAAGGGAGTGGTCAACCACGAAGACTTTTCAACGGAGAGTGAGGAAGAACTAGTTTCGTTTTTTAAAGACCAAGGCGTGACTGATGTGTATAGAATCAAGAGGAGGGAGCATGGGCGAGAAATCCCCACTTCCACTCTTATCTTGACCTTTGATCTTCCTACTCTCCCTGAGAAGATCTCGTGCGGTTTTTATAACCTCCACGTCCGACAATACGTTCCTAATCCTTTGAGGTGCTTCAAGTGCCAGAGGTTTGGCCACACACAGCAGCGGTGCATGGCAGACACCCCCGTGTGTGGTAAGTGTGGGAGATCTACACACGAACCTGAACCCTGCGCCATTGCACCGCATTGTGTTAACTGCGAAGGTGACCATCCGGCCAATTACAAACAATGTCCAACCTTTTTGAGAGAGAGGGCAATCCAGAAGATCCGAGCTGCTGAGAAGGTATCATTTCCCGAGGCCAAACGTCGGTATCTATCAAGGAACCCCGTTGATCTGTCTCGCTCCTTCTCCGCCGCTGTGAAGGTTAGGACTGCGGGGGTAGCAGCGGGTTGTCAAACGGAACGAGCTATCCCCCAAGTTGTGAGTTTCGCTTGTCAGGTGTCTCCGCTGGACCTCCCTGTGGATACCTCACCCCTGCAGGGTGGGAGAGTGATTATCCCGACAAAATACAAGAAAATTGAAAAAAGAGCTCAGCCTTCGCAGAAGACCAAACCTCTTTCTAATGTTTCAATGGAAGTTGATAGACGAACACCTACTTCAGACCCGGTCAATAGAAAACAAAAGGCAACAACACCTAACGAATCTCGCACTGAGCGATCACCCAGCCCCTCTGGCAATGTCAAGGAGGTTTCGTCCTCGGATGAAACTCCCGTTGTGGCGGAATCCCGATCATCCGGCTCCCAACGCTGGAGGAAAAAAGAAACCTAATTATTCTCCATGGCTCTTATGTCATGGAACGTAAATGGTTACTCCTCGCGGCGGGACGATCTCAAGCTGTTGTTGTCCCGTCACAATAGTCTAGTAATCTGTCTCCAAGAGACTCATCTTACTCCGAGCCGTCCCTTGTCTCTTCGTGGTTTTTCCCCTTTCAGGTTCGATGTGGATGATGGCCTCCGCGCTCATGGCGGAGTCGCTTCATTGGTTCATGATTCGCTGCTGTCTTCAGAGGTACCTCTTCAAACCGACTTCCAAGCAGTGTGTGTGCAGGTGCACCTTCCATCCCTCACACTCACTGTTTGCAATATCTACATCCCTCCAGGACTGAGTGTATCTGCTCACGAACTTTTGGGTTTGATCAACCAACTGCCCTCTCCGTTTGTGATAGTCGGGGATGTAAATGCCCACAGTCCTCTCTGGGGCTCTTCCCGCACTTGTCCAAGAGGTAGTGTATTAGAATCGGTTATAGACTCAGCGAACCTGGTTATTCTGAATTCCGGTGAACCAACTCACTTCACCGTCACCACAAACTCAAGCACGTGTATCGATCTAGCACTCTGCAGCCCTTCTCTTGCAGCCGTTCTGCAATGGTCAGTCATATATGACCTGTACGGAAGCGACCATTACCCGATTATCGTCCACATTGATGGGCTAGTCCGGGGGTTGGCGCGCCCCCCTCAATGGTGTGTCGGACGTGCTGACTGGCTGACATTCCAAGCTAACGTCAATGTATCGGAGGAGGAGTTTGTCAGTGTGGAAGAAATGGCAGCACATTTTAACAAAGCTGTATTACGAGCTGCGGACATTGCAATCCCCAAGTATACTGGTAAATCGCGACACCCTTTCGTCCCGTGGTGGAACTCGGATTGCTCAAGGGCTGTTAGTGCTCGCAAGAAAGCTTTGGGGAGATTAAAACACTATCCAACCGCGGATAACTTAATCGAGTACAAAAGGTGCAGAGCAAAGGCGAGGAGAACCATTTTAAAAAGTAAAAATGCATCATGGAGGTCATACGTCTCCTCTTTGAATTTCCAAACGCCACCACGTCTGGTATGGAGGAAGGTGCGTCAAATCAAAGTATATCCTTCCTCAAACTCCGTGCCAGGTCTTCTAAAGAATGGTCAAGTTATCACAGCTCGAGACGCCATTGCAGAGGTACTTGCCACTCATTATGAAAAAATGTCGAGTTCGGCAAACTATGCTCCAAACTTCATTCTTCTCAAAGAAAGATTGGAAAACCGCACTTTGGATTTTTCTAGCAGAGCACATGAGGATTATAATACCCATTTCTCCATGTTTGAAATGAGTTCTGCTCTAATGCTTGCGAAAAGAACCACACCAGGTCCAGACCAAATTCACAACTTAATGCTGCTACATCTTCCCGAAATGGCCATGCAATTTCTTCTCCGACTCTTTAACCGTATTTGGGAAGAGCACACCATCCCTACCTTTTGGCGAGAAGCCATCATCGTCCCAGTTCCCAAAGAAGGCAAAGATCGATCACTTCCATCAAGTTATCGACCTATCTCTCTCACAAGCTGCGTATACAAAGTTCTGGAACGCATGGTGAATCAGCGTCTGGTCTGGACCTTGGAGTACAAAAATCTGTTGATGCCTATCCAAAGCGGGTTTAGAAGAAACCGTTCAACCTTGGACCACCTCGCTTCGTTGGCAACAGCTGTTTGTACATCGTTCGTCTTGAGGCAACATCTTGTGGCCATATTATTCGACATAGAAAAGGCCTACGACACCACCTGGAGGCATGGCATTCTGCAAACCCTGCACTCTTGGGGATTTAGGGGGAAACTTCCTCTATTCCTTCAAAGCTTCCTTTCAAACAGATCCTTCCGTGTTCGTGTGGGTGATAGGCTTTCTCGTAGTCACCCTCTTGAAAATGGTATCCCCCAAGGATCAGTCCTGAGTGTCACTCTGTTTGCCATCGCCATCAATGGTATAGCGTCGACCGTGCGAGAACCTGTAAAGGCGTCGTTGTTTGTGGACGACTTTGCCATCTTCTGTTCATCCAGCAGCATCAGTGTGATTCAGAGGCAACTCCAAATGGCGCTCAACAAGCTCCACGAATGGAGCACGTCAACGGGCTTTAATTTCTCTGCTACTAAATGTACCTGTTTGCATTTTTGTAGGATATTCCATCTGCATAGCAACCCAGTTCTGTACTTGGGAGGAAATCAGCTTCCATTCGCTGAATCTGCTAAGTTCCTGGGGCTTACATTTGACAAGTCCCTAACGTGGCGTGCTCATATCCGTGGATTACAAACCAGATGTGTCTCTCCCCTTAATCTTCTTCGAATGCTGAATGGTACATCATGGGGTGCCGACCGCACTACGCTACTGCGGTTATATAGATCACTCATCCGCTCAGTTTTGGATTACGGTAGTGAAGTGTATGGCTCGGCAGCTCCCTCGACTCTGCGACCCATCAATAGTATACACCACGCTGGTATCCGTCTGTCAACTGGTGCGTATCGCACCAGCCGAATTGAGTGCCTTCTAGCCGAGGCTGGTGAGCCCTCCTTAAAAAGAAGGCGGGATATCTTATTAGCATCTTACGGTGCTAAAGTATCAGGACTTCCTAATCATCCATGTCGCCAAATAATTACCCATCCTAAGTATGAAACATCCTATATTCTTCGAACATCATTGCCTCACCCTCCAGGTATTCGATTGCGAAATCTTTTGCGCGACCTTAATGTTGATCTTCCCACCCCTGTGAAACCCCCAAGTCACCCCATTCCCCCTTGGAAACTCCTCCGTCCGAATATTGATCTCGGTCTATCCAAGCTTCCCAAACAAACGACTAGCCCTCTTGTTTACCAGATGCACTTTCAGGACATGAGGATAGCCTATCCAGATCATGTATTCTTATACACAGATGGTTCATCGTGCAATGGCTCAGTGGCATGTAGTTTTTACTGTATCAAAGCCACCAAATCATATCGGCTACATTCTCAGTGCAGTATCTTCACTGCTGAAATGTATGCAATTTTTGAAGCCCTAAAATACATCGAGTCAGCGAGTTTGCGTCGAGTAGTTCTCTGTTCTGATTCTCTCAGCTCACTACAAGCTGTCTCCCGTTCTTCATCAGACTACCTGACGCAATCAGTTCAAAACCTCATCCATCGCCTTTTGTCTCACCACTATGACCTGGTACTAAGTTGGGTCCCAGGCCATGTGGGAATCGTGGGAAACGAGATGGCTGATCGGGCGGCGAAATCGGCGACGGAGAGTACTCGTGTTGATATTCCTTTTGTACCATCGTCTGATGTTAAAACTTCTTTAAAACGATGCATCTTTAGAGCGTGGCAAACAGAGTGGCACAATACCACCTATAAACTAAGTGCAATAAAGGATTCTGTCAATTCTTGGCGTTCCTCGTCCAGACCTTCTAGGCGCGAGGAAGTTATTTTAACCCGTCTTCGTATCGGACACTGCCACTTTTCTCACAGTTTCCTCCTTCGAGGTGAGTCTCCTCCTACCTGTGATAGATGCAGGGCGGATCTTTCCGTGGAACACGTCCTCCTGCAGTGTTTGAAATTTGTTGGCAGCCGACGAAGACATGGTCTGGGCAACTCTCTACGGGAGGTGCTCGGATATGACGATTCCGCGCTCTCAAAGCTTTTTTGTTTTTTGAGAGAAAGCGGAATATATAATTTTATCTGACAAATAAGGGCAATAAATATTTTCTCTGCCCCAGATTTGTTTTTAAAATTTGTCTTGTTTACCTGTTTTTTTTTATGCGTAATGGATGGTTTCCTTTTAGGGTATGAGCTTTTAAATTAGCTGGAAAGTTGCACCAGCAAACCTTTTAATAAACTTTAATTGTTTTTTTTTAGAAATACTTTGACATGGGCGCCAATGACCTTGGTAGTTCAAGCGCCCTTTAAACCCCAATCAATCAATTGAATTTATACGAATTTAATTACCAATAGCAATAGAGAGTCCTGTAAAAGGGATTTTGGGCAAAGATTTTGTTGATGCATGATGCAATGAAATGTTAACAAATTTTTCAAAGCAAAATTTTTACCTCTTTTAAAAGGCGCGGTATCGGCGCAGACACTGATTAAATATTTTTACATTTAATCTAATTCATGGCATTCTTCTGAAGTTTTCCAAGTAACTCCGCGAGTTCTTAGTGAGTGTACCCAGCGCAAGAATTTTTAGAATCACTGATAATCTTTAGTTAAAGTGTGAATAAAATATAAAACGTTCGCAGAAGCAGTAATATCAGTATTTGCATCCAAAGCGATTGAGAAATAAGTTTTCATCATTTACCCTCTCGCGTACTACATCCCAATGTAGGGAATCAAATAGAATGCTCAAAAACTTTGACAGAAAATAATTTTTTTCTTAATGAAATTAGTTAAACAAGAACAGATATTTAAATAAGGCCATGTTCAATTTTTAGGAAATATGAGTAGTTTTCCGCTATTTTGCGTGAACTACGCAATTTGTAAATTTAAAAAAATTATGTTTCCGAAAACGGCTGCAATTTTTTTCTCTTGGTTTTTCCGCGTATCTAGCGAAGTGCGGTAAAGAAAGGAGTGTTGGTCTCATTTCCGGCAAACTCTGTATTTTCGAATATTGCAAAAATCGACATTCAGAATTCGTATATCCCATGGTGCGTTTGAATCGCAAGGAAATATATATTTAATTTTGAAAGGTATCACGGTTTTACTTTAAGGCATTTTGATCGCTAATTATGGTGGTTCTCTCCATTGTAATCGAGGCAGTCTTGTGTGTTATTATTTTTTACTTATTTACTTATTTGCTTATTTGCTTATTGGCTTATTCGCTTATACACCTATTTACTCATTTATTTATTTGCTTACGTCAAAAACACTTAAAAACTGTGTATGACGTGCTATGGGGTGAAGTGAATATTGTGCACTTTTTCAAAATTCTGTGATCCCTACACTAAGCCTTATACTACTTGAATTTTGAATACAGAAAGAAAAAAGAAAAACAACCGCTCCGATGTAATAAAATCTATTTTCAAAAATAAATCAGCAATAAATTTTGGGCTCTTATCCATCATGTCCTTCATCAAGGAATAATACTTCCTGCGGAAACAACATGGTAACGATAATTTGAATAACTATATTTCCCAGTGAATTGTAGAAGTCGTTCACAAATGGTGAAGTTACATTTATGTTTAGATGCAAAACAAGGGGCCATCTCAGAATTTGCTCAATGGATCAGGTAAACTGGACAAAAAATCTGATCGAGATGGGCGTCGTTGAACTGGAGACTGCAGTACAATACTTCTTACAGGTTGTTTACATTTATACAGTTCAAATGGTAAATAATGCATTAAACATCATTGTTAAATCTAATGTTACTTTCCTCGTGATGTTCAGTGTAGTCTCTGTACAGAAATAGTTATGTAACAGAAACGAATTCACTTATGATTTAATATTTACTATAGAATTTAATCGTTTAATGTCATCTGGCAAAGTGCTGTAAAATAATGTACATGTATTGTATGTGAATTTTTTGTAATGAGCTGTTGATACTGTCACCTGATGAATACGATTTCTACGTCGAGTGTTATAGTAATAGACATCGGCGTTTTCTGAAAATATATTCCCGCCCATAAGCAAATCATTTTTGACAAAAACAACTGATTCGTAAATGTAATGTGTCATGTTTTCGCGACTTATGTTTCTTTCTTATTTATACAGAATAATATGAAGCACTTGTACTTACCACAGGGCAATAAATGCTTCTACAATAAGTTGTTTATGGTTTGCGACCATGTGATTGTTATATTCCTCGTCACTCCGTATCCTAATGATTTTATTCCTCAAAAAGTTCATTTTCAAAACTGTGTTTTATAATACTTATAAATTTGAATATAAACTACAGATTTAGTCGTGGCCTAAGATGGATGCCATATGTGTTCTTCAATTGTTCCTTTCGGAGGTAAGTTGGATGTAGGGAATGAATTGTAGCAATAGGGACAATGCAATAACGGCGGGCGTTTCTAAATCATTCTGTTGATACAGATTTTTATAATTCAACAAAAGATCCTGTAAAGATATCAATAAAATAACGTTATCTCCATGTAAGTACGTAGTACATATTTATCTTCGAGCCGCCAAGTAGTTCTTGTGTATTTTGTAGGGCTCGAGGCTGTTAAAACTTACAGACACGAATATAATAATTGACGATTGCATTTTTACGAATACATAAAGAAGTGTCTAAGATTCGGGCCGCGACGCCTGAGGAGTCGTTCGATACCGAAACGCTGACTGAAGTTCCGTGTTGATATACAGAAAATATCGCTGCTCCTAACTTACATTAAAAAAGATGCTGAAAGCTGTGTCCTTCGGATTGAATGCATTCTTGGCAACTCTGGAACATATTCCGATTTAACTTTTGAAGTAAGTCTGGAAGAATTCCTGTGAATTTCGGTTCAGGAGAGCGCCAGATCTGTTCCTGAATACTGGTTTTCTGCATACCACATACCTTTCAAGTACCCCAAAGTAAGAAGTCACAAGGGGTCAGGACCCACAACTAATTATTTGATCGTCACTACAAACAATACTTAACTTCAGGTGCTACAGAATGACACAGACTTTCTCGTAGCAAATATTTCGAATTTCCTTGGAGTGGACTGGATTTAAGGTCTTGGTCCATTCTCTGGCCAGTTGCTATCTAACGGAGCCCAAAGTACATTTATTTTTAATTTTTTTTTAACTTTTCGGTTTCTTAATATTACAACCGAAATATTACTTTAAGAATATTAAAGAAGAGTATAAACTCTTCCTAAATAGAAATTTTCATCGATAAATTTGAAGTCGTTTTTAATAAAATAACGATAGGCATTACTGTATATGCGAAATTTCAAACTCATTTTCACAAGAATCTATTGAGATTTCGAAAATCTTCACTTTAAGTCATTTGAAGTACCCACAAATGCAATAATGTATACAAATCTATGGAAATGTGCATATTAACTTCGTGGGAGATATTTCGAAAAAATTATATTTGTGTAATGTTTGAAAAACACAAAAGAATACACCAAAATGAATTTTACGCCATATTAAACAGTGCAACTAGCACTACACATTCGAAAAATTTGAAGAAAAAATTTGGAGCCATTTTAGAGTAAATGGCGTTTGAGCGTGTCTAAAAATGCGAAATTTTGAGCTAATTTTCACAGGAAACTGTTAAGTTTTCGATAAACTTTATTTGACATTATTTAAAGAATATGTACTCCTAAATGTAATAATGTAAAGAAATCGCCTCTAATGTAAATATTACCGATGTGAGAGTCAAGTCTAAAAAAATCCATTTTTGCAATTTTTGAAAAACAAAAGAATAGAGATATAACCGGTTATACCATCTTATAGAGTTCGTTTGGTACTAATCCTACCAAAAATGTAAAAAAAATATGAATCCGTTTTTCAGAAAATCTTGATTTCGTAATTTTTTCAAACAGCAAATATTTCATCCAGTTTTACACGAAAACAACTAAAATTTTAAAAAAATCTACTTGACTTTAGTGAAAAAACTAATTACGGTTGTAGTGTTTGGAAGACATCGAAAAAAATTCAGAGTTGACCGTGAAAATCAGACTCATGCCATCTTTATAAGTGTATTTTACTCTACTCTTACCAAAAATCAAAAGAAAACATTTGGAGCCGTTTTCGATAAAATTTTGAAAAAGTCTGGAAGGCTTCATATAAAATACCCTGAAATTTTAAAGAATGTTTATCAAATTTTCAAAGCTTCTACTAGAGCCAGATGAACAGGGGCTTCTTCATTTTGGAAAAGATCGTGTGTGTGGTTTAGGTGTTAGTAGTGCTCACAGACGGACGAACAGGCAGACAGACGGACGGTCGTTGAAAAAAACAACAACACTTTTTCGGTATCAGGAGACCAAAACGTGTTTTTCCGTTAAAATCTCTAAATCGATTTTCCGTAGCATTGCATAACTTTCTCTATACTACGTCTATTACTCCGTATATACTACTACTATATACTATATTACTCCGCATATATTACTCCGTATATACGTATGTATACGAGAAAGTAAAAATTAATGGATCGAAAAGCAGTGCCGAATCTTTTTGAAAAGCAGTTGCCAAATGCTGTTGAAAGTAACAAGAGACCCTTTCTTCTGGTGTCAATTGTTCGAAGAATTATGTCAATATCTGATTTTTGTAAATGTCAGTAGTAACGGCGGCGTTGAAAGAGAATAGATTCTTTAATTTTTGTAGAACAAAGCACCCCTCACTCCCATCTTTACATCGTGACGTGGCTCTTCGTGAAGCAGGTGGGGGTTTGCGGCATTCCAATATCGGTTGAATTGGCTGTTGTGTCCACAGAAATGACACCAAGCTTCATGACAAGAGAGTCAGAATATGTTCCAAAGGTGCCAAGGATGCACTCGAGATGAATGATGAACTCGAGATGAATTCAGCATCTTCTTTACGCGCAGCGGTAGTTCTTGTATGTCAGCATGGGAGATGAGTCAGCGATTCGCTGAGCCAGTGATATATAATATATTTGTGTGTTTTTTTCGTGGACAGGGGAAAATCTTTCAAATACACTTTAGGACCCGCACATGCGCCGTGCTTCCATTCCTCCGATTCCCCGGAACCGCCGTCAGGCATTGCATTACGGGAAGGGCTGATCGGCTTATCTCTCTATGCCAACTTATGTTGCGGGATACACCATCGTACTCGCTCTAACAAAAGCTGTATTAAAATTTTTGCGGCATAGGTGGCTACTGCACTCCAATTTTTCAGAGACACCAGCGTTCTTGTGACTATGGTATCAGGAGTCACTATTTGCAGGAGTCGGTGGAGTTCTTTTCTCTTGAAAATGACGCGTGGAGAGTGAAAAAGCACATGTTCCACATCTTCAACCAATGGTTCATAGGTTGGCCATGAGGAGCCTTTGTTTAACTTGAAACGGATTTGGTATGCACAGTCGCAATCATGCCCCGTTAACAACTGGGTCAAATCATTATCCACATCTCCGTGGATCCTTTGTGGCCACTTAGTTACATCAGGCATCACACGGAATGTCCATCTTCCAGTGGATAATAGAACCTCTCGCCGTTTCCACTGAGTCATTGTCACCCCCTCTCTTCCTTCATGACGCTCCTATTTGTAGCTGCCTCTCGCTTACGTCTGTAGAGCCTGGCCTTTTCTTATGCCATAAGGTCTGTAGGGGGCATGCCGGCTATCATACACACAGCGTCATACGAAACCGTGCGAAACGCCCGGGCCACCCTCAAGCCAAACCCCTGTATACATTGACTTCGAACCGCGGACAAATGACTGGATCCCAAAGGCATCAGCCCAAATGGGGCTCCGTAGAGCAGCGTAGAGTAACGGTGATAGACAGTAGCATCCTGCTATTTTGCCTTGGACCCCGAACGTTAGCCGTAATTCATGCCAAGGCCGAGGCCATGCGAGACGTTTTCTCGGAAATCAAGAGCAAGTGCTCGTCGAAGCACACACGTGTCTCAATCTGGATTCCTAAATTTCTTAGAGACTGCTGGGAGCCTATTTTACTACCCCAACATTGGGAGTAATACCATCTCTAACTTCTCTGCCTGTCACCAATTCATCCTATTTTATGCCATGGGACCATCTTTCGCCGGAATACGTAGGCCACCACCCGATCGCAGCCACAATCTCATTGGCAACCTGCACGACTATTTATTATATTTCCAGATCACTATTGCCGGAACATCTTCTGCAATTCTAATAGCCCTAGCGACTTCCGACAGCTGAAGCTTCGAAACGGAGTCTTACATATTCCACAACACCGGGCAAAGTACCAGGCCTTAATAATAATTTATTTGGCTCCAATTGGCTGATTGCCAGGTGGTAAGCATAAGACTACTGAGCAGATTTACAATACATTGGGAACACCGCCCCAGATACAGTATGTATTTACTCCGGTCTCTGTTTCGCATAGCAAAATTATTTCCACAAAATAGCCTCTGGGAATGTACATTATGTAATTCGGGTCGCCCAGATTTTTTGTCGCATCAAGAATGGAACTACATCTCACACTATTAAACACTTCGCCTAATGAAGAACGGCAGAACCTAGTGTAGATCTTCAAGCAGATTCATAGACTGTAACACATCCATTTTGCGAGAAAACAAAGTAGCATCTATCTTCCCCAAGAAGACCGCGCAAGTCGGGGATGGCCTGACAGTCCTTTCAGCTTTGCCGTTACCGCCTTATACGGACGATCACAGATGCTACCAACTACCTCGTTGCCTAGCTCTCTCCAGCAACGATCCTTCCTGAACTTAACGGGTTTTTTGAAAGCTTTTCTAGCGGCCATGTGTTCCTCTTTCAGAGTGTCATATTTTGGGCGACCTCACCCGCTCTGCACCAACCTACGTGCGCGATGGATTCTCTGCGAAGTTTTCTAATACAGTGTGTCCACCTGTACACGGACGGCGTTCTCTCCTGAGTCTTTTCGCATTGACGCATCACAAGCAAAAATGTCCTGATTGATTACGGCTCCAACCATATCTTCAGAGTTTCCGACCAGTATAACGTTGCTCTCAATCATTGCATATGTATGTGTTTTACGGGGCACGTGTGTTAAATTTTTTCTGTGTTCGCACAAAACCACAGTGAAATTTACAATTTAAAGTTTCACGGTTGTTTTTCACAGCTTAAAAAACTGGAGGAATTTGGCGCAATTCTGATATCAGGTTCGGATTTAGCGCATCGGTGTACATAGAGAAACATGCGTTTGGGTCTGGGACAGTGGCGGCTCATGGTCATACTATGAGGGTGCGCAACGCCTCTCTTCTCTCTCCCTTCCTCCCACCCTCTTCCTCTCTCTCTCTCTCTCTCTCTGACACACACACACACACATACCCATACATACAGGCATACATTACAAGCATACACATACACTAAGTGGATGAATGATACTCGTGCAGTTCGGATTAGGTTAGGTATAAGCAGGTTGAGTTTAAGTTTATTCAGTAATCTGTCCCCCCTCTTGCACAAATTTTCACGCATTTGCACAATTTTTTCAGTGACGCTTGTCCCATTGTTGAGCCAACGCAGGTTTCTTCAGCCCTTGACGCAAGGAAGCGCAGAGCGATGGAACTAGCCGAGGCAGTCGCTGTTAGGAGGCGAGACCCCACTCCCGCCGCCTCCAATGCCGCCGCAGCTGCAGTCGTCACCGGCCTCGCCGCTGCTGCAGATGTTAGCGGGCCTGCTCGCGCAGCCGCAGCTGTTGCCCCCGCCGCCCCCCGGAGGCCGAGTCTCTTCAAGCGCGGGATGGTGTCCTTGTGCACCGTGTACGGGATGTACACGTTAAACGCGTACGTGATCACTCTCACCATCGTCGAGCTTAACTGACCCTGGAGGCCTTGCACAAGGAGCAGCATCTCAACGCGTCTGCAGCTGTGGGTTCTACTTTCAACAACTCCATCTCTAAATTGGGAACTGCTACTTACTTGGACGCTAGTTCGACTGAGGACGCCTTCGAGGATCCACGTAATTACCCTTCATCCAACGGTACTGGAGTGAATGGTAGCGATATTGCTTTGATTTTTGACACCATCAATCCAATTCTATTGAACTACTCTTCTGTCGATGAATCCACTTCTGTATTGGGTTCGTATAACAACAATATTACATTGCTACAAGCTGATGTCCCAGTAAACATTTCTTTGCCCAACTCCAGTGTTGGTGACGGAGATAAGTCAACTGTAACCGTTGATGTGTCTTCTGACGAGGAGGGAGTCATTAATGACATTCTTGCTACGGGCACGAACGATAGCATCATAGCGTTGGGATCTCTTCACCAAAAACATCCGGACAATGCTTCCTTTGGAATAGTGCAACAAACAGATGGAGTAGATGGCGAAGAACGACCCTCGACTTAAAGGACATCCAAGGTTTGCGAACTGAGCCAACAGTTCCTTTGCCGATGAATGCCACTGTGAGCGCCGAATCTACGAACACAATCATGATTTCTGGTTCTTCAAATGATTCTGTCACTTCTTTTGGTGTAGAAGAGGGAGTCGGTGATAATGATGCCACTGATAATGTTGGTGGTGCTCGCTTTGTCAATGCCTCTAGCTTATCGCTTGATGCTGCACAATATCCCCAAACGGAAGATGACTCTCATCACTCTGAAGATTCTACAGTCATCACAACTTCTGTTATAGATGATCAACGTGCTGTCACTGTTCCACTGGAAAATACCACTGTTGGCGCTCCATTCAATTTCTCTTTAATGTCACCACGCTTGGAGTAAATAAAAGTACTATACCGCTTGGAACTGTTCTTGGAAATCAGACAATTAGTGATTCTAGTTTCAACACTTCCACTTCCGGATTAGATTCTACATTAGACTTGGTTGCTTGGTTTTATGACACCACTGGTGAAGCACTCAATTACTCTTCATCGAACGCTGGTGCTATAATGAATGTATCTGTTTATGTTTCTGCTGACAGTAACCAAGTCGTTCTGAGCAATTATTCATCAAATGGCTCTACTTCAGAAGTTAATGCAACTAATGAACTTGCTGTTACACTGGAAACTATCGATGGAATTCCATTTAATAAGTCTACCAGCAACACTTCTCCAACAGGGTCAAATACTGATTTCACCACTGAGACCATTCGTAATCCGCAGAATTATTCAGCAACCATTGTACCTGACCCCCGGAGCATCGAACACCGCCTTCTATTTAATTACTCTACAGAAGCACTCACTGCTGAACTGGGAATCCCTATTAACACCATTCCTGCTCCAGTGGATTATTCTTTTCCAAATAAAACTGCTAGTGGGGCAGATTTCGCTCCCGATGCCGTTGCAGTGTCTTCTGGCACTGAGGATGTCACGGAGCTTCATAATTCATCCATCACATATGAAGTGGTCGCTTGTGATGATGCTGTTACATCGCGCCCTTCTTCAATGGAGGAGGAATGGACAACGGGCAATGCTCCTCCAGAAGCTGCGTCCATTGCTTTCAAGGAGAATGTTTCATCAAGTAACACAGCGTCCAATTCTCTTGTTAAAGCTGGCTCTGCGGGTACGCTAAAAGACGAAAAGAGTAAATTCTGATGGCCATGCTTGTAATATGAAGGGTGACCGGGGAAGAAACTTCGAAAATCAGCTCTTAAAAAAATTTTAAGAATATTTTGTCCAATAAACTATATGGGTATTCGGAATGGCTGACCCGCAATAAGCTCTCAAAATTTTGTTTGAAAATATGTTTTCTAGGGAAACATTTGAATTATAATAGCGTATGAACACTCCAGAAACATGTAAATTGTTTATTATTAACAAAATAAACGAATATATTATTTCAGAAAGAAAAAAAACTTACTGAGAAACAAAAAAGCAGTCAAACTGTCTAAATTGTGTTTTTCATTTCTCGGTTAAATTTTCTTTCAGATGATATGTATTCATTACTAAAAAAATGCATTGTATTTCAAACTGATCACGCGGTATATGCACACACTATACTTGGGGTATATTAAATTCAGGTGGCTCAAAGTCATATTCGGTGTCTCCCTACCCAACAGCAACCGTTCAATATTCCTGCCTGTATAGTATATTAAGGGAGAAACTGGGCAGAAATATGCGCCTGTGACAGCGCAGAGTGCAATGAGGACACAGGACCAGCTCATATGAAATTGACTTCACTGTAGTTGTATATTCACAATTTTGCATTTATAAATTAAGTGAGGTTGATTCTCTTCTAAATCCATTTATCACAGAACAGGTCAAGTGTTATAGTCAACAGTCCCGTAAGTATAGTGAATATAATATCCGAGGAGAGATCATTTTTCCGCGCCCGCTTGATGATGAGATAAAGTGCCGAAAAATAGTTGCTAGAAAAGTTTCCGCTCTCTAAGTATCTCTCCCAACCGCGCACCGTCCCAATCAGGCAACCCCTAAGCTTCCTACGTGAGTGGTATTATCTGCGCACGTTTTCTTGAGCCCTCGCTTCGCTAATTGCGAGTGGAGTGGGGAGATTGGTTATTTTTACAAAAGTAATTTTATATCAAATTTGTAGTTTGTTTTTCGATGCAAAATAGTTTCTATTGCACTGGAGAAACATTTGTGTTCTCAGATATTGTCTTGAACACTCGTTGGTATCATTTATTTTTAATGTAACTAATGCTGGAAAGGAGTGAGGATAAGTATTCCGGGCTCAAGTAAATGTGCGCGTATAAGAAGTGTACTGCATGCGTGTCTATATGTGCGTTAAAGGGGAGAAAGGGGATTAAAGCATCCAGCCCCTAGAATTCCCTTCCAGGCAGCAACTGAAAGCGATTTAACTTGACAGCGGCTATGGAGATTGTTATTTTGTGACCTATGGTTTTTACTCATGAATGATACTTGACCTCCGCAAATGAGATTTTCATCCAGATATCCAACTATTCTTAAAGCGGATGTTGAAATGGATATTTTGTTACCTCTGGACGTTCATTCTAAGTTTACTCTTTTCCAAACGATACAGGTTGCTATTTTGAAGTAAAGAAGTGTTTTAGACCATTCTGTTTCAGAAATGTTAATCGATAGCTTTCGCGAAAATCTCTCAGGCAAGAAATCAACAGTCTGTCATAACTTAACTGACAGGGCCTCCAATTACTGGGGATTCATAAACGAGAAATAAGAATTTTTGAATATATTGATGTGATTGCTCGATAAGTGAGAACAGAATTCTCAGTATTGTGCTAATTTGTGAGTAGCACATTTCTGTAAGGGGCATCCTAACTGTTAACCAGTTTGCCCCGTTACCCCTGCTTCCAGCATAGCGGCCGTCTCCCCTGTTGCCCCTCCTGCCAACAAAGCAGCCGTTTCCCTGTCGGCCGCCCGCGCTGCCAGCTCCCTTCTGTTCCTCCTCGCTTCTCCTTCTACTCGTCTTCCACTTCTTCGCTTCTTCTCTCACTTCTTCGACCGATTTTAATGTGACATGGGAATAGCATTAATTTAGTAATTGAACATTCTGGTAAGGTCCAAGAACTTTATTGACAACCATCTTTTCGACTTGCTTTTGTTTTATTGACTACATATGTAGTTAATAAAACTACATTTGAATACATATGTAGTTAATAAAAAAATGTCAATAAAGTTTTGAACCTTTCCTGAATGTTAAATTCTTATAGAAATTGAATGACAACTTGCACCTTAAGTATATCAAGAATGGCATTAATGGATAATGGTGAAGATGGATGGCTAAGTTGCCTAAGATTGCGAAGATGGATTGCTAAGATTACTGTTGACCATCGAACGCTATTCGTGAACTAATCAGAGTGCTGGACCGTAATAAGATCGCAATTTTATTTTCAGACAATTTATTTCTTAACCTTCATGTTTTTGACACACAGATTTACGTATCCCAATTCATTTAAAATTTTTAATTGTCACACATGATGTTCAATGACAATTGTTCTGAGATTTTCTTAACTTCTTCGTTTGGGTACATATTTTACCCGTCTTGACGGAAAACTATATTTTCTATTACAATACAATAAATACATTGCTATTATTTACAATACTTTTGTGTTGCAAACAGCAGAACATTCAGTATGTACAGGCAACGTTAACAAACATAACAATTCACACGATACTTATGGATGGTTTTATGACAGTTGTGACTCATCTGGTGAGTTTCCGAATATTGTTTTGAGTAATATGGTTGAAGATTTGTAAACAAAATTATTTATTGTATTGTATTAGAAAATAATTATTGTTTTAGCCTGAAATAAGGGTAATATAGGTTTCTGAAACCTAGAAGCTATGTATTTTTCTATTCTAGAAGAATTGTGACTAAATTAACATCATATTTGAGAATTTAAAGTTTTCAATACTTTAAAGAACAGTGTGTTAAAAAAGTGAAGGCAAAGAAATAAAATGTCAGAAAACACACGCAAAATAAATGTTAAGTGATATACCGATAATAACACGAGTCCTTTGGAATAGACTAAAGAATACATGAGCCCCGCAGCCTGGATTCTCTCCACTCCGCTTGGGAATGAGTCTGTGTGTTCTTTGCAGGAGAATCGTCTGCATCCGGCAACCCCACCCCCGACGCCGCTCTCAGTGAGGCTCGTGTGGACGCGGGCGCTGCCCCTCTTACCATCGTTGCCAGCGAAGCGGCTGTCTCCCCTGTCGCCCTCACCACCAGTGAAGCGGCCGTCTCCCCTGTCGCCCTCTCCACCAGCAAATCGGCTGTCTACCCTGTCGACCTCACCACCAACGAAAGGGCCGTCTCCCCTATCGTTCTCACCATCAGCAAAGCGGCCGTCTTCCCTGTTCACCTCACCACCAGCGAAGCGGCCGTCTCCTCTATCGCTCTCACCATCAGCAAAGCGGTGGTCTTCCCTGTTCACCTCACCACCAGCAAAACGGCCGTCTCCACTGACGCCCCTACTGCCACCAGAGCAGGCGTCTCCTCTGTCGACCCTATCGCCACTATCACCAGCGAAGCGTGAGTCTCTTCTGTCGCCCATGCCGCCGCTCTTGGCAAGGGGGAGGTGCTCCCGTCCGCTCCGGCCCCACTACCCTCCGAGCCACTCGACAACCCCCAGATGTAGGGAGCTTGGAGTCGGGACCCATCACAACACACATTTCAGGTTTACGTTCTTACCTATTTATAACTATAACACGATTGTATACGACATTTTTGAAATAGCTATGTGCCAGATTTATATATCCAAGCTACAGGCAACGAACCATCTAATCATTTGCTCCGCGGGCAAGGCAAATTTCAACAGAATCCGAATATGTTTTCAGTAGTTGCTACAGATATAAATACTGCTAAATTAATTGTTTTCAGTACTAAGTGAATTAGCATTTTATGGTTTTGCGCAAACGGCAAGTTTTTCTGCAAAACAAACTCTTATCGCCAGGAACAAAACTGTGGATAAATGATCTTATTCGTAGCTAATTACTTCTAACAAGTTGTGTAGTCAGAATCCATATTTTGTGGTACGTTGACACAAAAATCGATTGACGGCAAAACGTCTGTCAGTCGATCCGTTCTCTCTCGCTCGCTCGCTCTCCCTCTCTATCACTTCTCTCTCTCTCTCTTTCTCTCTCTCTCTCTCTCTCTCTCTCTCTCGCGGCGCGCGCGTGCTCACTCTCTCGCGCGCGTTTTCTTTCTCGTGCTTTCTCTCCCTTTCTCTCGCGTGGTCTCTCTCGCGTGCTTTCTCTCACTCTAGCTCTCACTCGCGCGCGCCCTATCTCGCACGCGTTCTGTCTCCCTCTCCCTCTTTTCGTTTCTCTCTCTGTCTCCCTCCCTTTCACCCCCTCCTTCTCCCCTGTATCTATTTTTTTCTTTCTCTCTTTCTCTCTCTCTCTCTCTCTCTCTCTCTCTCTCTCTCTCTCTCTCTCTCTCTCTCTCTCTCTCTCTCGTTGTGTCTGTGCGTGCGCGCGCGCGCGTGTGTGTGTGTGTGCGTGCGGCATTGTGTGATCAACGGCAAAGCCTAAGCCGCTCCGCCAATTTTCTCCAAAATTGATATTCCTCTATTGATTTAAAGGTATTCGAGACACTCTGAATTTCACACATATTTTAATTTTAGGAGTTACGTTACATGAAGCCTAGACATTTTAAACTTCTCCGACAAATGGCTCAAAATTTTTTCATTAAACTTTGCCGTTGGATGTCGTAGAGAACACCTGAAAAGAATCGTTGAGGACCGATTTTTTATTAAAATCCCTGGTTATAGATTATTCCAATAATCTTGGGCGTTTTTCTACAACTACAATATTGAAGATTACGATTTCTTTATTAAAATCTCTTCTTTAAAGACACATATTGAAAGAAAATCATGTGAAATATTTCACAAACATGTTTTTATACGTTAGTCTTTGCGTAATTTTGTGTGAAATGTAGAAAATATTTTTGGCAATTGTTTTCTCAAAAATGGCTCCAAATTTTCCTTTAACTTTTCTTCTTCTGTGTATGGAAGAACAATAAAACAATACGTCCCATTTCTAGTGAATTCTCTGTCCAATAAGTTACATTGCACTACAAATTTTAAGATAGGTTTTGGCCTCAAACAATATCTGTAAGAATAAATCATATTTTTAAAAAAGGTCGAAAATTAGAGGTAGTATGAAAAAGTGTTTGCTGTTGGGGAATCATAATTTAAAATAAAGTTTACTCTTTCCGTTTCCTGGACGAGATTACTCTCTATTGGTGTAAAAAGAGTTTTATTGGAAATTATTACACATGCTTTTGCCTAGAATGAAATAATTTTTGCTTTGTTAACAAAATGTTCAATTAGAATATTTCAATGTTAATGAAGTTGCTTTAATAGAATTTGAAATATTAAATAAAAGTGTTGAATGTCTGAAGTTTTGCGCAGGAAAACGTTAACAGCAATGAAAGAAGATGACGAACAAATTTGATTTCCTCCTTTCAGATTGCGGAAAAAAAGAAACAAGCTGTTGGGAATTGCCGTGCCTTTGCGAGCTGTGCTGTCGGAGTCACTGGATTTGTGCCTGGAATCTCCGACGAAGACATCATATCCTACGTTGTTTGTGCGGTGGCCTGGGGAGTAAATGTAATGGCGCGTTCCGTTTCTTCTCTATCTTTTGTTCACTGAAGAGTGCTCATTTTTAGAAAAGTGGCCCCTACATTTACGCAAATCCGAAGTCTGGAAATTAGCCTAATAAAGCATAACTTTGCGTATATCAAGCGTTGTCTGACCCGATCGTTAGAAATGAAAAAGATGGAAGGAATATGTGTTACAGCGCATGTTGAACTCCCCCAAATGTGGCTAATGATATAAAAGTACGACGACGTATGAGTAAAAAGTAGTGAAAATTAACATTTGCAAAAAATATCATGTATGCATTAATGTTTGCATCTTTGTATAAACAGGTTTAATAATATTTTGGGCCAGAAAATTGGCCTCCAATGCAGCTTTTGCTTCTAGAAATTTTGTTATTTTTTTCAGTAAGATAAAATAGCTTTCAATTGATGTAACATAGAAAATTATTCAGATATCATGAATGAACATGCCCGTGATGTCAAACATTTGGTGTAAATTTTAATGTCAATAATTTAATATGCCTTCAAAATATTTTATTTTCTATTGGTTCATTAGCATTGTACTTTGCTCTATCAGTGGTATACAAGTGAAACAGTATTTGATTTTTTGAGGTAATTACATCAATAAGTCACATTTTTTAATTCTTTTCGTTAGCGAAATCATTGAAGATCATGACTTAAGGTGTACTAAATTATCATTTACTTAATTTTTAACTTACATCACAGTACTGTGGAAAAGTACAGGAAAAATCCATCACTGAGTCTGTTATGTACCAGACATAAACAAATGAAATCGTGATGAGGCCATACTGTCCAGGTGAGGGTGTTTTGAAAATTAATAAATGGAGAGTTGGAGTATGACATAAATATTTTATTTCTTCTGCAATTTACAGGGATTTGGTATGATTCCTGATTTCTGTTTATTAATATAAAACTTATTAAACATTAAAATGTGTGTAAGAAGCAGGTTGTATCTTCTCCTTAGAAAACAAAAGTTGAGTAGACAGATTTAACATAATCAACTTTAACTACATTTAACTCAAGACAGGTTCAGACGTAGAAAGACTCTCTTGTAAAACAAATAGATAGCATAGTAGCCTCAGAAATGTGAATGTGACAGACAGATGAACATTGAACAAATCTAGTTGTACATGAAGATTCTTACAGATAGTAAGAAAATGAAATTATTTGGAAAATATTATATTATAATTTATATTTGTGATAGAACATACTAAATCTCTTTCCTAGTAAATTGTGGGAAAAAATTATACACATTTTTATATGCATACTCTCTCATTCATTTCAAATCCAAATGATATTGTTCACTCTATTTAAGAAGACATTTATTGTTTTTATTTCATATTTTGCAATGGCTTTTTATGTCTCAAAAAACTTTTCTCATTTTTCTGTGTATGAATAATTTTCATTAAGCATTGCATTTTTAGTGAAAATGTGTTTCTTGATGCTTGTATTTGGAAATTGAATTGCAATAAAGAAAAATATTACCAGCTACCAAAAATAATTTTCCCTTACATTTGTTAATTCATCTGTCATCCTTCTAAATAACTAATCCTTTTTAGTACCTAATTGATATTGTGAAATAATATAATAATGCTGGAAAAATGAAATTATAAAAATGTTATATGCTCTTTTGCAATAAAAATTATATTATTTACAAAGAATGCATATTAATCAATATTCGTTAAAACAATGTCAGTTATTATTTTATGTAAATTAATTCTTTCTCCATGACAGATTCTACATGGATAGAGATTGGTGTTAAAACAACATAATTTCTGATAATAGTATTCAGTAGTCCTTAATGAAATTCAGAGAGCTCAGATATTGTAGGTTTTGTTAAAACAGGTAAAGGAAGTTACAGGATCTGATATTATTAAACTGGTAGAGCCCCTTGTACGAGAGAGGCTCGATTTTTGATTCGTCTCAGAGAGAAAACACAAACCAAGGAGTGAGAAAGCCACATTTCCTGTCAGCACTTTGTACAATCTCAAATACAATTCAGAGAGAAGAGGATAAACATGAAAGTACAATTCAGTAAGAGGCTTCATCTATTATTCATTCATATTTTCTCAAACTCATTATCTTATAAACAAAGATTCCACTGTATCCTTCAGGAAATGATCAAACCAAAGTGTCAAAGAAGTTCGATATTGCGAAAAATAGACAGTATATACATGTCGAGCATACCAAGATTTATGAAAATACAATACAAAAGCCTGTTTCTAAAGAATATGTAGTGTATTACAAATAAGAATAAAGGGAATTCAAAAAAGCACAGAGAAATTTGTAGTTTAACCTAAGATCTAATTTTTTTATATCCTTAACATTAATTTGTTTAATATATTTGAGAAGTGTTATGATATGTTTATGGAAATATCTAATTTTTTTATTCCATGATAAAACTAGGATAGTCACAATAAACAATAAGAATCAATAAACAATGAAAAAATATTCAAAACTGTTTTGCAGTATTTGTTAACAGTGTCAGTAAAGAACATTTAAAATAAAAAAACAAAAGATTAAATATAATAACATTATCTTATTACATTACTATATATCCAGACCATTATGATTCTATAGAAAAATTCCATTTCTGGAAGAGCGACATAGTTTGGATAATAAACAGTGTGTTTCAATTTCCCAGATCATTTAGTTTTTTTACTGATGACCTTTTAACAAATATCAAATTAAATGATTACCATTTACAACAAAAATTCATATTTTATTTTTCTGCCTTTATTATAGGTGAATGATCATTTATTTCTATTATATTTCTTAATTTCTTAAGTATTTGTCTTGATCTAAGATCTAATTTTTTTATTTTATATGAAATTGAAAATATTAAACATTTATCAATATTTATACCCACTGATCCTGTTCTTTTCACTTGAAATTTTAACATATTCTAACATTCTTACGTACTATCTCTTTTATTAGCATTAATGATAATGACATGAATCCACAAAAATGAAAAGTATGAAATATCTTCAATGTACAAGCAATTATTCTTTAATTTCAAAGTACTGTATTCAAGAACATTACACTATATTATTCAAAATGTTTTTTCTTTTATGAATTTTCTTATGTGCTAAGAAAGAATATTAGATGCTAAGCATTTAAAGCAAAATACTAGGATAAGTATATTGCAATGTTTGATTTAAGTAGAATCAATTTATGAGTAGTAGTTATTAT
Source organism: Teleogryllus occipitalis (assembly GCA_011170035.1). Taxonomy (NCBI): domain Eukaryota; kingdom Metazoa; phylum Arthropoda; class Insecta; order Orthoptera; family Gryllidae; genus Teleogryllus; species Teleogryllus occipitalis. The sequence continues at coordinate 32,646 of BLKR01004915.1, read as the reverse complement.
CTATAACTATTAATTATCATTAGTTGAGCATTAATTGTAATAAATAAAATTTTATTTTTTTAACTTTCTGTATGTTTACAGGTGGATGTGAAATCTGTTGAAACAATTATTAACAAACAAAAAACAAGAAACTGACCACACCCAAAAAGACCTGTCCAGTTACTGACATTGACAATTTTACAAAGGATGGTATTTCCATCAAAAATATTAGTTTTTCGTTCAGATAATCATTTAAAATTATTAATTAGTTTGTAATTTCAGAATATTATTAATCTTAATGATGAGTGGTGTTGAAGTGAAGTACCATGAATTATTTTTTTATGTAGGTTTTGGTATTTGTATATGAAAATTCATGATAAAGCATTAAATTTTCAAGGCATTCATGTTCTTCTTAAAGCTCTTAGTAAAAGCGTATGTGTTTTACTTGTTTAGGAGAAGAAAGACAAATAAGCTCATGTGAGTGAGAGTGAAACAAACATTTTTAAAGGAGAGTGCTTCCTAAAGACACTATTAGGAACCCAAGCAAAGTCCAGCACATAAAATATTGTAATTTTTTTAATGAAACATGACTATATATATCAATAGTAATTCCTTATATTTCTTTTTAGAATATTAATTTTAATGTAGTTTCATTTTTTCTAACTTGTTTGTAATGGTTGATTAGTAACATTTGCAACACGACTTGTTACTAAGTTTTGGGTATCCCCACATCTCTCTCCCAAAATCCCAAATGCTTTTTGAAATTCTCTTTGACATAACAGCCTAATTTTGATAGTAAAAATAATCATAGTCTTACACAATTACACAACTTTTTCACAATCATAGTCTTACACAACTTTTTCACAATCTCCATCAGCTCTGCAAGATCAGCACTCAAGATTGTTCCCCATCAGCACTGCAGATTGTTCAGATTTTATTTTAGACAGACATATACATATTGAAAACCAAAAAGAAAATTAATAAAAACATAATTCAGATTGAAATTTTATTGAAAGGTTCTCTTAATTTTTCAATCAATTTTCATCTCTCAGTGTTTTGAGGTACATATTTCCTCTTCTTCAAAAGTCTAATTTGAATATAAACACAAATTATTATAAACTGAATTAAAATACTTTAAATTTTAAGATTATAGTAAAATAAATTGAAATATATTACAATAATGTACCAGAGACAAATGAACTCACCTTAATAAATTCTGTCATTCTCTTTTGAAATCAATTTTTTACTAATGTAAAATTACTGCGTCTAACAAAGAAGCAAATCCTTAACAACAATTTTCATTGTGTCATAGATCATACAGAGCAGAAGAAAGGAGAAGGGGACAAATTGGTGAAGGAAGAATGTTAAGAGATGTTAGAGTTTTGAATTTGAATTAGAAAGAAAAAGGTTTCTAGCTGGAAATTTGTATACTTTGTTCCTAAATGGTTTATGCCTTATCTCTTATTTTATGTAGCACATTGTCATAAATACTGGAAATTTGACATTTTTTATTCTTTGTATTCAGTGTGTCTTCTAACTTTATGTAAATATTCTGAAATCATTCTGGGAGAAATCTATTGAAAATCTAAAATTAGGTTTTCAATATGTATATGATTGTACAAAAAAAAATCTGAACGAAAAAAATTAATAAAATCTTAACAACAGTTGAAGATAGTGAAACATATATGTACTGCTTCGAGGCCTAATAGGACTAATTTGGCATGCATTTTTAATGGAAACTGGTGTGGAATATGATCATCCTCATTTGCATTATTTAGCAAGTTAATGAGGTTTTACTGAGAAATTACTCATTGATCAAGAAGTAGTTTATAGTATTGTAGTCACAGCAGCTGATAGTGAAAGAGTGGAATATCATTGTACAAGTTTATATATTTATTATGCCATTTAGATTGACAGTGTATATTCCTGTTTCAATAAATAACTTTTAAAAAATCAAAAAAGTTGTATTTATTACCATAGGTATCCCTATAACACATAATGCTCTGTTTTAAGGAAGAAGAAATAGAAAAAAAGAGAAAGTGTGCTCACTGGTAAGAACAGGCATGTTATTGAAGACTTCATATATTTATTATGAATTTCTTATTTTTTAAACTTTTTTTTTTGAAAAGTCATGAATAATTAAACAGCTAAATAAAATGGATGGTTTGGCATTAATATTAATATTACTGATCTGTTAGAAACAATTCATTAGGTAATATAAAAATTACCATATATATAAATGAATAATCTTAAATAATTGTGATATTTATTTTTTCAGTTTAATCGTTATTTACAGATGAGGCCATGAATAAATTGATAATATTACCATCTCAAAATCCTATTAACACAGAAGTTAAACTACAGATAACTTTTAATTTTGCTTTTCATTTGCTCTTGGTGCACTTTGCACTGACGAACATCTCTCACTTGATAGTGATTATTCATTTATATAGCTTAATTGTTCACCAAGTTAATATTTGTTTCTATATAAAAATTTTGTTGAAATTGTTGAAAAGTAAGATATAAATTATTGTACTATTAAGTCTTCATTTGTGCAAGGAGTGAATGACAACAAACAAAACAAAAGCGAGAGAGTTGATCCGAACGATAGTTTCATAAGTTGGCTATTCTAACAGGAAATCCATTTAGTTGGCATATTGTGAATTTGATGTTGCCTAGGAATTTAAAAAAAAAACTTTTTGTATCTATTGGTCAAGTTTTAAGAATATTTAAAAAAATGAAATTTGAAAGGAAAGGAATGCAGATTCATCACGAGTTAGTGAGGTACATTCACAGTCTGATCGTTTATATTATTATGTTCAGTTTTGTTCCTTTTATTTTTGAACAGACCTTGAACAGAATTATTGGAGATGAATTTATTTTACACATTTTTATCATCTTGCTACAGTATCGAGGATTATTTTTTCCTCATCGTCAGGTGAGAATATTATCTATAATGAGTAATTTGTTAATAGTGAAATTACAAATGTATCTAGTGACAGCTTCATCACAAATATTTAGTATTTAAATAGGATATCATTTTAATAATAGTCCTCAGTATACTCATATGAAGATTGCCATCTAATTAAATTCATACATTTTTAAAAATTGAGTATTTTATATATAATTTTTGTATCGAATATTATTTAAATTTTATCATGAAATATGCAAATATAAATATAAATGTGCACATGGCATATTTTGCAGAAAAATAATGGGTATACAACTATTGAGAAATGGTTGTCTATTGGTGGAATAATTAAACAACATAAATAAAATACCTAATATGTATTATATTAAATTAGTATTGAGATTATAAAATACTGAATCATAAATTTGTAAACTGTTAGATTCAACCTGAGTATTCAAGCAATTATCAGTTTTTATGTGTAAAAATTCAAGAACAGTTCTTGGAATTTGTTTTGGTTCTATATTAAAAACATTATTGCCCAATTCTACACTTTGTGTTGATATTGAGATATTTTTTTGTGACTTCCTTAATATTTCTGATGTGTTGTGAATTAAATTAATTAAATATATTGTAAATTACTTCCTCTTATCGCGTTGTGGAGTCAGAATCCATTTTCTTGGTCATTTATATCGAAACATTTATTGACGGTAAAATGTGTCTGTCCGTCTCTGGTCAAAGTCAGGGCCAAAACACTTTCGCCGTCAAAATTAGCACCAAAATTGATATTCCTCTATCAGTTCAAAGGAACTCGGTATCCTGTGAGTTTGAAACAGATATTTTTAATTTTTTGGTAGTACTTTACATTAGGCCTCAACATTTTGAAAATTTTCTAAAATTTTACTCCAAAATTTTTTTATTAAACTTTGTCCCCAAATAGCGTAAAGAAAACTTAAGAGAATAGAGTAGGTCTAATTTTCTTTGCAAACCAGATATTTCTAAAATTTCAAATGCATAACATAGTAAACCTAATTTATTCACCAATTCAGTTACATGGGTATTCCATTTGAAGTTTGACCTCAGTGAGAGAAACACTCATTTTGCTACTTGGACAACAGGCACATCCATATTGTTCATTTTAATTGGCGCATGGAATTGCCTATTTGAAATAGGGAAGTAAAACGAAGCGGATTTTTCTGCATATACAGTTAATTTGTTATCACGAAACTAATGTGAGACATCGTTTTATGAATTGTTACTCTTTGTACTGCCACTACGGAGTAGAAAGAAAGTATTGTAATGCTAAGCGGAGAACGGAAAATTTTCAGGAAAAACTTTTATTATTTAAAGGCCTTGATAAAGAAAAAGTGGATAAATACAGATGCCAAATTAAGAAAAAAATCATCTAACACGTGATGCATCCACAATCCAGGTTTTGTGGGTCCTTGAAACCAAAAAATCGAACGACGGTAAAATGTCTTTCCGTCCGTCTGTGACCAATGCTAGCGGCTAAACCGTTCAGCCGATTTTCTCCAAAATTGATATTCCCCAATCGATCTGGCTGATGTCGTGACTCCTTGAATTTGAAACCGATATTTTAATTTGGGGGTTACTTTACAAGAGGCCCCTCTGATATTTTCAAAATTTTAAAAAAAATGGCCCCATTTTGTTTTTGATTAAATTTTGTTGTTGGATAGTGGAATGACGCCTAAAAGAGTGGTGCAGGTCTCGTGTTCATTGAAAACACTGAGTTTTCGAAAACTGCAAAAGTTTAAAATATTTTCGGAGTCTTCCTATAACTAAAGTATTAATGACTGAGATATTTTTCTCTTAGTGAAACCTGTTGCTTAAAAATATGTTTTGAAATAAGGTCATGTACAATTTTTCGAAAATTTGAGTACTTTTCGCGTAATTTTGCGGTAAAAAAACTGGCGAGAAAGTTCGTTCTGTTTTCGCACCACTAGCTTACAAAGAAAATTCATATCATAAAATCATATTATATCGTATTAGCAAAGGTTTAAACGATTGCCATGGACATATGCTTTAAGTTTATTTCGTATTTCTTTCGTATACTGCATGTATTATTAATCGACTAAACGCCATGAAGCACTGAACATCCATTGCTTCCAATCGCTCGAAATCTGGCATCTGTGGAAGGGTTGAGAGAAGGGCTTCAACGTTTGAGAAGGGGAAACGTGTAGTGGGGAGTGGAGGGGATAGATTTTGAATTAGAGGCGCAGATGTGTATCAGCTGTTAACAAAGGTAGTGTGCGGCGGCAGCAGGGATGAAATTTTGGGTAGTTACGGGTGATGGAAATGGTTTATCGACTGTTTGGCTGGCACCGTTATTTAAGGTAATGAGTTTTGTAATTTGTGGTTCGTAACAATTTGTGTGTAAAACGTAACGAAAATAAGATTCATTTTGTTTTCCGTTTTAAATTACTGTATTCTTGTGCAGGTTCCATCCGTTTACATAATTGACCTCGTGGCAATCTAATGGTGTTATCGAGGACCAGACTAACCGAAATTCGTTCGTATATTGAGGTAAGTTTACGTAATACAAAATAAGTGCATTGTCGTCATTTTATTTTCAAATTTTAGCATGAATTTAGCAGTTGCGCCGTGTTAATTGAATTGTGTTAGGTGTTCAGAAATTGCACGGAAGTTGCCATTGCCTCTGTTGCTGACGAATTGTAAAAGATAATTTTTATTAGTTGATTATGATCATTGTGTCGTTATGTAGAAAACGTTTCGAAGCTTTTAGACTAATTTTGTCACTCTTAATTCAATTTTAATGTTTCAGAATTTTATTGTATTAGTTATTTCTTTAATCTCGATAGCAGTAAACTGTTGTGTTGAACAGTAAGGTAGTAAAATGTTGCAAAGGTTTTAGTAATGGCAAATATAAATATTAAAAAACTGTTGTTCCAAATAAAAACAATAAGTGGTCCTCTGAACGTCCATTTAAATGAAATAAAATCAAAACTTATTTAATTGTGCACTTCGTTCAGTATTGACAAATTCTCAGCCGTATTGAGTTTTTCGCAAATGTTCTCCGCCCCCCCCACCCCCCCCGACGTATGGCATAATGATTGGGGAAACTAGTCCTGACTTCTCTAGACATCAATTGCATGAAAGAATTGTACGAATAATATACAAATGCCATGCACGTGATTCTAGCTTACATGTCTAGCAATTTAATCGTCTAGTTAAACTGATTATTTAAGCGAATGCTGAGACAGCGCCTTTTTTGCTTCTGAACATAAATATAACTTCAGTATCTGTGCAAGTTGTCTCGAGTTAAATGGGAAATATTTTTTCAAGGTTTCGTGATCAGTTTTCCCGCCATATTAAGTAGATTCGTTAATGAAGGGCAAGATGAAGGATATTAGCAAACACCTACCGTGTTAGATCTTTCAAGCGGTTTACATGGGAGAGAAAATTTTCTTCATTATTGAAAAACGTTAGTTTATATCTGTATTAAGAATTAAACGTGTATATGGGTCAGGATTGTGACCCTCGAATTTGTTTGCACTGGATTCACTTCTCATAGTTTTAATCGTTTTTAGCATTTACCGTTTTTAGCAAAATAAACGAACAATTGCATATATTCAGAACCAAGGTTGCGACATGCATTGGCTGGTCGCTTGCATCAAAACGCGTGTATCGCATGGTGGGTAACGGTTATCCCGGGCAGTCTTTGATCTTGGGCAGTTGAAGTGATAATGGAAGAATTGTAAGTGGAACAGCGGTAGTAGTTGTTCCTGGTAGTAATGCTCGAATATCTAGAGAACTATCAAGCACCAGAATCTAATGCGTTGTAGTATCGGCCAGAGTAGAGGCTTTAGTTTCTTAAATGCTAACCCACTGGGTGCTGATCGAGGAATGATCCAATTAAAATAAAATTAAATACAAAAAATTAAACACAATTGAACTAGTAAATGGCTTAGGGTAGGGATCCCATAATTAAGAAAGCTTGCACAGAACACATTCTCACAGTCCGTTTTTACATGATTTTGGAGTATATATACATTACGACGAACATTCTAGTACAATCTAAGTTGGTAAATGTTTTCCCATTCAATTGACTGATACAATAATTACCAAGATTACCATAATTATCCAAAATTACCCATAATTACCAATCAGTCTCTCGCCAGACGCAGAGCCGAGCGGACGTGTTTTACTAAGCGCTCTACCTGCTGCAGGATGGTGTCAACCGAGCAGTGGCGCGCGGCTATCGGCCGCTGGGTGAGGGGCTACCTGCCGCGCTGTGGCGGTGCCCGGGGGACAGCGCAGGGGCTGGGGCTCCTTGCGAGCGTGCTGGGCGCGGCGGTGATGGCGATGTTATTGGCGATCGGAGGGGTGGAGCTGAATCCCGGCCCCCCTACTAACGTCGATATCATCGAAACGATCAATAGGAACCATAAGGAACTTATTGATAGAATCGATGTGTTGCAGGCTAGGGTTACGTCGGCAGAGGCTTCAGTGCAGTCGCTGCAGACAGCCAACGAGCGGCTGGCTCGCAAGGTGGATTACCTTGAGAACCAGTCGCGGCGTAACAATATCATTGTTACTGGCATCCCAGAGCAGCGGAACGAGTCTTGGGCGGACTCGGAAAGATGTATCCTGGATCTAGCGGAGCAGCTGGGGGTCAGGTTGGAGCTCCAGGATATCGAGCGCGCGCACCGGACCGGGCGGCGGCGCGAAGGACAGCCGCGTATGATTGTGGCCAAGCTGGCTTCATTCAGGAAGCGGGAGGAGCTGCTGCGAGCAGCCCGGGAGTATCTCTCCCGGAATGGCAGGGTGCGCGTCCGTGAGGACTTCAGCTGGGCAGTGCGGCAAACGCGTAAGGCGTTAATTCCGCATTTGCAGGAGGCGAAAGCGAGCGGAAGGCAGGCGTCGATTCGTTTCGACAAGCTTGTCGTGGCAGGGCGCAGTTACGTTTTGGCTGAGCTGGCGGCCCGTCCGCGGGCGTGGGAGGGGGCGGGGCGGCGGGGTCCCGTGAACTCAGCGAGGGGGCAGAACCCCAGGAGGGCGGACACCTCCTCCGGGCAATCGGGCGCCTCTTCGCGGCCGCCCCCACCCGCGCCTTCGGCCGTGGCCGCGGCCGCGCCTGCGGCTGCGCCTCGGGCTGGGGCGGTGCGGACGACCTCTGACCCCGCGGCATCGCGGCGGAGGCGGTCTCGTTCGCGTTCGCGTCGGCGGTCGCGTTCGCGTTCCCGCCGGAGCTCACGGCACTCGGCGAGTCCCGGGCGCTTCGCGGCAGACAGCCTGGAGCGAGGACCTCTTACGAGGGCGATGGCTGCAGCAAACATGCAGCAGCAGGAAGCTCGCGGTGAGTCGGGACCCAGCAGGTCGCCAAATAGGCATGAATAGGCTTTAAGAATAGGATGTTGGAACATCAAAGGTCTAGGCTCTAAGCTCGGAAATCAAGACTTCAATGGGTACATAAATACATTTGATATAATCGGTCTCGTAGAAACTTGGTGGAAGGAGGGTGAAACGTTAAATGTGTCTGGTTTTACAGCCATATGCAAAACTAAAAAACGTAGAGGGGAAAGGGGTAGGTACCCGGGGGGTGTTGCGTGCTTATTTCGGGATAGGTTAATGCAATATATTTATGAAATTGCTACAAACTCAAATAATTTTCTTTGTATTAGACTAGTAATGCAAAATACAGACATCGCAATTGTATTTATATACCGTCACCCACAGGGCTCGCGTTATTATTCACCAGAAGCTTTTGGCGAAATCAATAATTTCTTAGACTCGTTGAAGCAAAGGTATCCGAATACTGATTTACTAGTCTTAGGTGACATGAATGCTCGAATTGGCCATGAGCAGGAAGTATTTTCGGAATTCGATCGGCAAGAAGTGAGAGCTAATTCTATAAAAAGCAAAGACTTAGTCATCAATAATGATGGTCTAGAATTATTAGAATTATGCGAGAGATTTAATCTCGAAATCTTAAATGGCAACTATGGACAGGATACTGAAGGGGAACTAACTTGTATTAGTGGGAATGGAGGTAGTGTAATAGATTATGCTCTGTTGTCGCATGAAAGAATAAACAATTTATTAGATTTTGGAATCGAACTACGGGCAGAATCCGACCACTTGCCTGTGTGTTCATTTAGCAGTAAATGCTACTGAACGGCCACCGGCAGTGGTGCGGGCGGGAGCAACGAACGTCACAATAGCCAGACGACGGTTTGTATGGAAAGAGGAAAAGCGACAGGAATTTGCAGTCTATTCTTAACTCTGCAGGGTGGTCACGTGAGGAGCGGTCACCGGAGAGGCAAACAAAGAATTTAGAAAGGCGGCTCTACCGCGCAGGGAAGGGCATGCGAATGTGGGAAAGAGGAGGAAGGGTACTGACCCAAGGGTGGTTTAGCGAGGAGTGTCGGGAGAGCAGGCGTAAAGCAATAGTAGCCTTAAGGATGTTCAGAAACAGTGGAACTGCGGAAGCGAGAAATAGTTACTTGTTACTACGTAGGCAATACGAAGCCACAATTAAGAAATCGAAGAAATCTTGGCAGGAGAGTGAGACAGCAAGAATAGAGGCAATTTTAAGAAACGATCATAATAAATCAATTTGGGACGTTATAAGATCTCTGCGTAATAAAAGAAATGTAAGTAATACCATCTCATCAGACGCGTGGGAGCAGTACTTTTCACGGGCGCTCACAATAGCGAATATTGAAACAGGGATAGATATTATCACGGACCGGGGTGTCCCTGAATTAGACGAATCTATAACCTGAAATGAAGTAAACAGGGCTATGCTAGCCATGAATAATAAGGCAGGCGGCGCGGACGGCATTCCGACAAAATTTATTTCGGAATTGTGGCACATAGACCCAGAGAGTATTCTGGATTTATTTAATGCAATAGTTGATTCCAGATCGTATCCAGAAACGTGGAGTACAGCGATCCTCCAACCGGTCTTTAAGAATAAAGGCGATACAAATTGCCCACATAATTATCGCGGAATTAGTCTTTTACCAGCGCTGAGCAAACTATTTTGTAAAATACTCAACGGGCGACTGAGTGAATGGGCGGAAAAGCACGGTAAAATATCAGAATTGCAAGCAGGCTTTAGGAGAGGCTTCGCGACTACCGACAATATCTTTGTGTTAGATACCCTAGTAAAACAGGCGCTTGCGCGTAAACGGGGCCACTTATATTGCAGTTTTGTAGATTTCGAAAAGGCGTTTGACTCTATCAATAGGAAAGCTTTATGGCAAAAACTTAATGAGCTAGGCGTCTCACGTAAAGTTTTAAAAGTGTTGCAGAGCATGTACGAAGACGTAAATTTTTGTGTCAGGTGCGGTGATGGAAGTACAACGCGAAAAATAAAATCGACAGTAGGAGTAAGACAGGGCTGTCCTCTCTCACCGCTATTGTTTATCTTGTTTATAAACGATTTATTGACGTGGTTACAGGAAGCGGATAAATCTGCACCGGAAATTGAGGGCCTGAACATTCCCGGACTACTATATGCTGATGATTTAGTTTTATGTTCGGAGACTATTGACGGCTTACAGAAAAGTTTAAATCTCTTAGAAACGTATAGTGAAACATGGGGATTAAAAGTAAATATTCAAAAAACTAAAGTAGTTGTCTTCAAGAATGGATTTATCTGGGGTATCAAAGAGAAATGGTTTTACGCTCAGGACGAGATCGGCCGGGTTAAAACATTTACATATCTTGGGGCAAAATTTTCCATGAATGGGGGATGGAATAATCACATAGTGGCGGCGCACAGTAAAGGAAGAATTGCGCTCAAAGAAATCGTTTGCGCAGTGCGCAGGGTTCCGGAATTGTCTTTAAAGGTGTGCGATACAATGTTTAAATCGCTAGTTCTCCCAGCAATGAATTATGGGGCAGAAATTTGGGGAGTGGATAGGATAGATCGACTAGAAAGCGTCGAAACAGATTATTTCAAATTAATTCTCGGAGTCTCTAGATTCGCAGCAAATGCCGGAGTCCTAAGAGAGGTCGGTAGTGTAGGAATTTGGAAAGATTTTAAAATGAAACCCATTAAACTTTGGATTAAATTAGCAGGTGAACAGTCTGACACACTTATACATAGATGTTTTCGAGTGCAGTTACAGGGAAGCAACCAACGCCACTGGTCGTATAAAATTAAACTGCTACTGGAACGTGCAGGTCTGGGAGACGTTTCTCCGGAGATGGTGGGAGATAGGGGAACACGTGAGATAGAACGGCTAATTTCGGGTAGACTTGCGGATATTAAAAGGCAAGAGATCCTGGCAGCAACGGCCGAAAAACGTTCGCTAGTTGCGCAAATTCACGCGAGTCCGTTATGGGGTTGCGAACGTTACGTAAACACACTGCGAAAGGACGCAAGAGGGGGATACGCTTGGTTCAGGGTCGGGGGGTGGATGCAACGTAGATTAAAGGACTCTAATGGTAATGGCATCTGTGTGCTTTGCGGTGATAGGGAAGACTGGATCCACATCCTTTTAATTTGCAATGCGACCGAAACTTGGAGAGGAAAATGGATGGGAATGGGAAATTACTACTTCCAACATAGGAACGTAACGCTCGCCCAAAACATTCTAGGTGATAAAAGATCTAACTTCATGAAAGAATTAGGAACATTTCTAGGAAAGGTTCGGACCATTAGAGAAACTGAAATTAGGGAGTGGGAAAACAGCACTGGTTAGTACGAGCAGAGCCTAGACTGGAGAGAAATAAATAATAAATCAATAAACTAACAATAATTAAGTTAGTCAGTAAGTTATGTTAGGTTAGTAAACAGTACAAAAAAAAGTTATAAGTTGTAGTCAATTGCTAAGTATAAGTAGATAAATAAGTCAATAAAAATAAATAAATTAACTTATAATAATTAAAATAAGTTAAATAAATGTAATTTAAATTAATTAAAATAAGTTAAATAAATGTAATTTAAATTAATTAAAATAAGTTAAATAAATTTAATTTAAATTAATTAAAATAAGTTAAATAAATTAAAATTAAATTATATTAAAATAAAATAAAAGGAAACGGTTAAAATAAAACACATTAGGAGGCGAAGGGAAGTAGGAATCGGAAATGTTAGGGCAGAGGCGTTGGTGCGGACGATTTTCTGTGGTGCTGTTTGTTTTCAGGTGCGGAGGAGGCCAAACACTGGAAAGAGAATGCCTGACGCCCGCGCCAAATAAATAAATGGTTTAAAAACCGGATAGATTAGCATGTACTCGGCCTCTGACGGCAGGTTTTTCCCCCTTCAGGGGTTTTTTCCTCAGCCGTACCTTATGGTTTCTTTTCCGCGGCTTTGATGTGAAGGAGAGACCATTTGGGGTGAATACCAGAATTCGAAAGGTTAGAACGCTGTAGAATGTAGGTATTGTAATGGCTTAAAGGCCTTCGGCCTAGCCACATTGCATCAAGATTTTTAATTTGCCAGTAATAATTACCTATTAAATAAAAAAATAATAATAATTACCAAGACTTACGGAATGACCTTCATATACTTCGAATCCGTGAAGTCTTGACTAAATCAATTTTCATGAATTGGTGTTTACCTCCGGGAAATGCAATACTTTCCTTGCATGAATTATTCCAAAATTTCTTTCTAAAATTTTCTTAAGTTTCTCTTTGCCGAGGTTTTAATCTATGTAACTTCGACTTCGTTACCACCCTCATGAGAAACAATTTTATTTGTACTACCTGATATTGAGGGGACACGAAATTTTTCATTCAAAAACGTATGTAAAAAACCGTTATTTGCCATGAAATAATCTGCACATGAACTTGTGCGTCAGTAGTTGCTAGAGCTGGCTTTGAAGGCAATCTTGTTGCAGCACCAGCACCAGCGGAGGGGTTGAAGGTGTCTTCAGCCTGTGTCACCGTGTGCTGGGACGGATGAAAACTGCAGTGGAGAGCGTCGGCAACGGCGCCGCAGCTTTTGGCAACGAGGACACTTCGCCCTCCCCTCAGCAGCGGAGCGGCCGTTCACCAGGTCTGTGACAGAGCTACGCAGCTCTGACCTTGGAGAGGGCGGTGGTGAATTCTGTCGCCACTGGCAATCGGGAAACTGTAAACACAAAACCCTTGTCGACAGAAGTGTAACTGCGTGTAACAGCGTGAAACCCATGTCGACAGAAGTGTAACTAACTTAGTGTTTTGTGTAACTGCGCGAGTTTTGAGCTCGTTTTACTAGAGGTTCAGGATTCAGTAATTTCGTTCGCCGATGCGAGGTGTTTACAGCAAGCCACTTGTTTCACATCATGTTCTCAAACGTTCCCCAAAAGATTTTTCATTCATAATTAAACCATGTATGATAGACGTTATGTATAATAGTGGGTAGCGATTCAGAAACTCCGGAAAACGTGCGCAGAGAATATGGAATGGAGATTATGAAGATGCGCAGGAGAAAATCAGCGTCATCAAAGATTACAATATTTGTCATAACCATATACATAATGTCAAATTTAGGATAAATTCATGCCTGGCTTTTAAAATTATGCTGCTTCTGTCTCCTTTGACCGTAAGGTGACTGTCGATTACCTGAAAAAACCTTCAATAAACTGGAATAGTGTACATTTTCGCTAAGTCACATTTACACTTTGCCCTACTTGATACATATCCAATTGTTGTATAAAGCCAAACTAACATTCCCTGAATTTGGAACTCCGACTTACTTGGCAACGTATTTGGTAGAGGTTTAAAAAGTTATAAAATTTATTTAATGTGAAACGATATGAAAAAAAAATCAAATTTCTATGATGTGGAACTCGTTCTCTAAATTGAAATATAGCTTCACTTTCTAAGTCTAAAATAGAGTAAGTAGAGTAGTACTGTGTGTGGTGTTAGCTTTTTCTACACCACGATTTTATTTGGCGGTGTTTCAACATGAACAAATTATGTTTGTATACCAGCATTAAAGCAGCCTTTTATGTTGCAAGAAATCGTTCATAGTCCACACATAACTGGTTCATTTTACATTACGAATAGTTGTCATTACACGTACATCCATTAGCATTGAGACAATCGGGGGGAGATAAAAGGTAATCGGAACATCTGACTATTTTCTCGCAAAGACGTCCAACACTAGAGACGTCACAAGAAGGTTGTTTCCCAAAATTAAATTTGGTCCTTCATAAATTTATAATGCTGTTATACAAAAAATAGCGTATGCAACTCGTTTATAATGTTGCGTTAATGCATTTGTACAAATTTGAATAGTCGCTCCTGGCGTCGCTTGTTTTCAAAACATGTACTCGGACACTGAAGCTTAACATTAAGAACGAAATGAATAACGTATTTTTGGTTTCACCCTGCACTTCTATTAAGTCTTGAATAGTGGTAATGTATTACTTACCGTACTATAAACTATCACTTAGGCAAATAATTCGATTAGTGTACAGTACAAATGTGTTTTCAATCCTGAGAATACACAAGTAAGAACTTACAAGAAATTAGACCAAATCTACTTCAATTCATGCACTATAATATTTTGCATTTGCCTCCCCAATGGATTTCAGAATTAGTATGTAATGACGTTTAAATAAAGTTACTTGCATGTTTCCAATATATTTCGTACTACTAAAAAATAGGAAGTGAAAATTACAATTTATCTCTTTTGTTAAGAGGTTTAAATTTCTTGTTGCACAAAAGATTTTGAAGTCGAACGTTCACAATCAGAACCTAGAATAACTTTCTCACCAGTCATCGTTGGAAATCTGTGAATTATTGATTACCGTGAGGTCATTAGGAAAAATAATTGGTTTATTGAGTTCACTATGTAAATTGTGATAAAGATATTGGAAGTGTATGGAAAGGTGCATCATTGGCTAGTCTGCAATGGAAGGTAGTGTAATTAAAAAATCTTTTAAATACCAAATTTTCATATCCTCTTACAAAAGAACCTTTGATAATTAATGCTCTATCTGTTCTAGGACGGCATTGTGAAGCTCGAGTTTTTTAAAAACGAATTGTTTAATTATAGATATTTTGTTAAAGTAGTGAGATGTTCAAAGAGGCAGGAAAGAGGAGGATAGAAATGGGAAGGAGGTAGTGGGGAAAATTATAGTATTTTCTTACTTTTCAATATTTGAGTTTTTCTTTCTATTTTTAATTTTACTTTACTCTTTTTCTTTGCGAATATCAGCCCCAGACCACGCATACTTTATTCTCAGAGGCCCAATCAGTTTTATCCCAGAGGGTTTAACGGGTGTACCCATTGCTCAGACAAGATTGTTAGCTTTGAATAATATCCTATGAAGTTATAGGATGGTAATAAGGGATGAAGGGAAAATCACAAATACGTTTATGCCTACGCAACGGAGTCGACGTTTCTGCAACTGCATGCGCTGTGGTGGCCGGCTTATTGTTATTAGATTTTTTAAATATATTTTTAATTTTTGTTAAATTCAGATTTTTTATACCTATTTGCGGAAGAGTGGTAGGATTGAATTGAGAGGAAGAAGTATAGGAAATATTGGTATTTTTCTCGTTCTCTGCCGATAGTTTCGTCGGTCTGTCTCGTCATTGGTTCTACGACATAAGTCTACTTGACGTCGGTCTTGGTAGATTTTATTCTCTCACTGCGTGTGGAGGAGGAAGATGGAGCATATCCAGTAGGTGGTTTTTACGGCAGTGTCTAATAGGGTTGGTGAGCACGTGTCTGTGCAGGATTATTAGGTTACCGAATATAGGTTCACTGGTAAGGTTTTGGATGGTATATTTTTCACTTCCGTCGATGTAGTTTACAATGTGAGTGATACTGTTGGGAACTTCGGTTGGTATATCTCGTGTAGAGCTGCAAGGCGCGCTGTTTCCTGGCTCGGAGTGTCTCGAGCATTTCAGCCTCGAGCATCCTGTGCTCGCTGGAGGTGGGCTGAATCACGGGAACCAGCAATGGCCATGACGAACATAGATTTAGAAATGATACATAGAGAGAAAATATCGGTGCAGGGATGTTCAAAATAAAAACATATATGTATTTATGTTTTTTTTTGAAATGGTAAGTTTTTTTAAATATCGAATATCTAAAAAGTGGTTTAGAACCTTCCGACATTTCCATTCGCTTGGAGGATAATTTCACGTCACAGGGGGCCGTTTTTATTAAATTTTAATTAAAGTTTAACCGACAAAACAAACTAAGAAATACTAACAAAACTAGCTATAAAACCCTAAGAGCGTTCATGGTCATTTGGAGGTGGAGACCCTACGCTAACTGCACATGCGTTGACCACTTCTCCGATAGTGAAATACGAGGAAAGGCGTAGGATGTCCTAGGGCACTGGGGTCATGTCCGGCAAAGTCTGTTCGATTAAGGTATTATAAAGGCGGTGTTCGCTTCTTGGAACTGATATCGGCTTCAATTATTTTTTAAATCACTTCTACTAACTTCTACAAAACAGCGATAATGGAAGATTTTATATTAAAAACAAGTGACTGCGAAAACATGTATGTTAAAATACCTGCTTTAATCATGGTTATGATTTGCCTTGTCAATGTAGCACACACATACTCATAATTCAATAATGTAATAAGTAAATAACTACATTGTACTCACCTAATACCGTTTATTATGCTTACAATAACATACACACCAAAGAATATAAAGGAAATCCAATTACATTATTAGGAAATAATTATTGCAGTTTTCTCTCAGAACGAAGTATTAAAGAAGTCATTCATACTGGAACAATATTGCAGCGTCTGATATTAAATTAGAAGACGCACGAAAATTCTTTCCACCAGCTGCTCTTGTAGCAGGAATACAATATTTTACTAGTTTTTTTTCTGCTGAGGGTAAAAGTTGGTTATTCTTTCACCAGCGAAGAGGCTTGTCATAGACGATCGGTTCTCTTTTGATGTCTAGTAGCTCTCCATTTTCGCGAGTTAATCACTAGCTCTTCGCAATTCTGCTAACAGACTTCATTTTTTTTGTCTGTGATAATGAAAGTTTCGTAGTTTGGTGTACACTTTTCTATAGCCGAACAGTTTCTCTCTCTCTTCTGAAAAGTCTAAGATTTCTAAAAGATGGTAACAAGACAATACCCACTTTGTAAATTTCTCGAATCTTAAATTTATCTCCCATTAACAGAAGTGCACGTTCTTGGGAACCTTTCATTCATTAGAGATCTTGCTGGCTTGAAATACAAAGGATTTGAAGCTTACGGAACCAAAGACGTATAAATTACATCGACGGACATGTTTTTAGAGAGTCCTGTTTTAAAAGTTATAGGAATTGTTGCAAATGCCCAACCGAACTATTGTAACTTTTCAGTTTTTCAGGCAGCATTGTTTTGTCAGCTCTTCGACAACTTGCATACCCAGCAAAGAATTCAACATGTATAAATTGTTCCATCGTGTTTCTGTAGCTTGTTTTAATGTAGTTCCCAACATGCCAAATAGTTCCTGTCTATGAATCGTCCTACACGTTTAGCTGGGTCGTGGGATTCCATCTGGAGACGTCATGACGCACTTTTTCCGCGTTCGGGATGACGTCCGGAGACGTGACCCTTTCTCTTCTTGGCGTGGGGGCCGAGCGGATGAAACCGCATTCCTTAGGTTCTTTGGCGAAGGGAGTTTTTCTTCAGGTAGTGGGCACGCGTGTGCAGCCTTTCTAACGCTGCAACGGGAGTCTTTTACAGACAAAGGAAATTAGTCAAGCACTGTGCGCTTTTTTCTTTATTCTTTTATTTTACGCCAAAAATTGGTTAAAATGGCGTATGCCGTGCTCTGGGGAGAAGTTAATTCTGTGCAGATTTTCAAAATTCTGTGATCCCTACACTGTCATATACTACTTAAATTTTGAAAATATCATAAAATCGGTTTTCAACGATAAACAAGGATTAAACGTTGGTCTCTCATCTAAGATGTCCTTTGTCAAGGTATAATACTTCGTGCCGCGACAACATGGAAACGATAATTTGAATAATAATATTTCCCACTGAATTCTAGAAGACGTGCACAGATAACGAAGTTACATTTATGTCTAGAAGCAAAACAAGGGCCCACCTCAGCATTTGCTCAATAGATCAGGGAAACTGGACGAAAAACCTGACCGAGATGGGGGGGGGGTCATTGACCCGAAGGCTGTAGTACAATAGTTGTTACAAGATATTTATACACATTTATACAGTCCGAATGGTAAATAATGCATCATGTATCATTGTTAAAATTAATGTTACTTTTCTCGTAATGCTCAGTATAGTCTCTAATTGTATAGAAACAGTTATGCAGCAGAAAAGATTTCACTTGTGATTTAAACTTTTCTATCGAATTTATTCGTTTAATGTCATCTGGCAAAGTGTTGTAAAATAACGTACATGTATTGTATGTGAATTTTTTGTAATGAGCTGTTGATAGTCACCTGATGAATGATTTCTGCGTGGTGTTACAGTAATAAACATCGGCATTTTCTAAAAATATATTCCCGCCCTTAAGCAAGTCATTTTTAACAAAACCCACGGATTCGTAAATCAACAGACAAGGTAATGGTGAAGTTCCTAGATTAGTGAAGAGAGGCTTAAAAGAATCACGTAGGTGGGATTTGGTTATTATTCGTTCAATTCTTTTTTGTAATCTAAAAGTCTGGGAGTTGTAAGATGTATTTCCCCAGAATTATATGCCATATCTCAGGCGGGAATGAACATTCGCGAAATAACGAGCAGTATGAAGGCTGACTGAATTTGCAAGAATTCTGAACGCGTAGCATAAAGAACTTAATTCATTTAAATGTACACTCCATTCAAGGTTTGACTGAATTGAGGGATTTATAAATTGTTTCCTTAACATCAGTCATGGTACACTTTAATTTCCAGTGGAGCACAGAATTGTTTATTTGAAATGAAAAACTGCATTAAAACCGTTTTCTTTTAGTTTTCTATTTTATTTCGGAACCAATTTGAAACATCTGATATGAGATTATTTACGGTTTCTTTATTGCAAAGGATGTTCGTATCATCCGCAAAGAGAACTGTTCTTCAGTTTCGAATCGTCGAGGGTATATCGTTTACATAAAGTAGGAACACAATAGGGCCTAAAATCGATCCTTGGGGAACTCCACGTGCAATGGGCAAAGAGTCGGAAAGGTACGTACGTAATTCCTTTCCAGTAAGTTATTTCCACTCTGTGAGATCGTTGTTTAAGGTAAGTACATAACATATCTAGAGCAATACCGCGGATTCCATATGAAGGTGATTTTGAAAGTAAAATGTGATGCGCTTTGTATATGAGTGAGGAACCCAGTAACCAAAAACTAGTCCCTACGTCAGGTGCACAGACGTAGAATTAAACGTAGACGTAGAAGGGGAATTGAACCATTTCAAATTATTTTTTATAACCAGGAAAGAAATTAAAGTAAGAGTAGAAGTGTCATTTTTATAATATTTTTACTTGGTTATTTTTCCGTCTAGGTATCTAATTGTCAGGCAAAATATTTAAAATTGCAATATTATCATGTACATTTGTAATTTTTTGAAATGAAATGTAACGATTTTTTATGCATAATCCTTCACGGCAGAGTGCGGTACGTCTATCTCTGCGAACGGAATCTGCGGTACGGCACTCTGCAAATGTGAAGAAAAGTTGTACGTCTGGAGACGGCATACCGCGCGCTGGGCTGCACTCTCGTTTACCTGCTCCAGCGTGGAAGAAGGAAAGGGATTAAGAAAGCTCCGCGAAAGAATGCCTTAGCTTCCTCTTCGTCACCCCGTTGAAGAGTTGATGAAATTGCATGAATAATAAGGATAACTCAGGGAACAAGACCTGCAAGTCTAGGAAGGTAATACTCAACGTACTCAATATTATAATTACAAATATCACAAGAAGTCATATCATGTCAAAAGCTCAGGGATCGGACGGCACCGCACCAGGTCCGGGCGGGAGGCCTTCCCCGACCGCGCACTCAGCAAAAGTGAAAGCCACGCATCGTGGAGACGTAAGCCTGCGTCCGCGTTGTGCTGGCAATGTTTTGCGATGTCTAAGGTTTCCTTTATTCGTCTTGGCCACCATCTATCCCCTCTGGTGAGTACATTGGTCTTGTGGAAAAGGAAGTCATGGCCGGTTTTCCATGCGTGAAGAACTACAGCGGAGCGATGTACCTTCTTAAATTTGAAGTCACTAATGTGCTCGCGTAGTTTCTCCTCATGGTTCTTCCTCTGTTTCGGACGTGTGACCAAAGCTACACGGGATGGAATGTCTTCGGCGGCTGAAGGCTGGTCTTTACAGCGCATCAATGTTTCGTCGAGCTTCTGGTGTGCCTTAAAACCTGCCTTAATTTGTTTTCGCCTCAGTAGTTTGTATATCCTGTCCGTGTCGCCCCGTTTATATGGTAGTGTGTCAATTCTCCTGTTTTCAGGGTCGTGGTAACCCTTCGTATAGGCGGGTCGCGTGCTTTTGAGGACCCTGTTGATAGAATTGCTGTACCCATTCGCTGCGAAGGTCACTTCCAGAACTTTGCGTTGTCTTGGACGCTGATTCTAGTTGCGTGAATGGCCAGGGTTTTCAAGATGGCCATTCTTCGTAGCTGGGTGGTGGTGCAAATTGGAGTGAAGATGGCGGTTTGTGTGGATTGACTTTCTGTAAACCGCATACCCCAGGCTGCCGTCGTTTCTCCTGCTCACCAAGACGTCCAGGATAGTTAGGTGGCCATTCTTCTGTTGCCAATATACCTCAGCCTTCGAGGCGGCGTCATCCGGCAAGCCCAGATCATGGTTTATTAACAACAAATTAAGAAACTATTTGACAGGAATAAAACGTATTTCCGAAGAGAAACCATTCCTGGCTCAGGCTTATTTATGTTGGTAACAATATATTTTTTTAAAAATAACACAATACGAGGCTAACGACAAAAAATAGGGTATAAATAGTAGGTCCTGCATTTAATAAAACAGATATAACCTCTAGACGTAGAATGAGTTCAGAGTTTTACCATAGTCAAAAAATACCCTTGCAGCATAACCAATAGCTCTGACGAGCGATAAGATGCCCGCAAAGGGCAACAATTGGCTCGCCACATCGGAGCCAGACAGCAAAGAAGCTGGCTACGGGGTCGACGGAGAAGCGCATGCCAATTTGAGTTGCTGGTTTTATTTCCGACCCAAAGTAGAGCGCCGCCAAGATCGCTTCAACAAAAAATAGATGCTCAATAACATCTTTGACAATCCCAATTATACATTAATTAAAATTATTACAGAGGGTCTGCAACCTAGAACACACGGATCAACTCTGAAAACTGCCCAGTGCGTAACAATGCCTTATCGAAGGCTTCATTACATACACAGCAAACCTCGTTGTTGCACAAATATTAGCCAACTGCGCCTAAAAGAATCTTATTAATTGCTTTTTATTAATTGGCCCCAATGGTACTACAAACGTTGCGTCACTAAACTAATGCACTTAAGATGCTGCAAGGAAATAAAACATAAACATTACATAAGAAACCATTGCAATAATTACAAATCATACATACGTAGGGTATGCGCAAAAAATATAACATCTTGATTGAAACCATGATTGATCCATGGATATCCTCTACATTACTGGTGTACACAGGTGTACAAATCAATTTGAAGTTCCCATGGGTTCTAGGAAATTAATGTAGCCCTGGTGACTTTAAATTTCCAATGATTTCCTGTAGTCTCCTTTGACTCTTTAAGGCGACAATTTTGTCTCGGGTAGTGTTTCACGAGAATTGAGCAGATGCTAGAGGGTGAATTCAGCGATTGTACTAGAAGTTGCATTCGCAGAACAACTTTTTGTAATTGTTAAGAAGTTGGTGGACTTATCCAAAGTAACTACTGTTCACTGATGACCTTACTATCATAACTTATTACAATAATTCTTATCAGAAAATATAATAATAATAAAATTATTATTATTATTATTATTATTATTATTATTATTATTATTATTATTATTATTATTATTATTATTATTATTATTATTATTATTATTATTGTCTTTATTTGTGGCGAGGCTCAGGCTTTAAGGCCTGCTCTTCCGCCTAACCACTTTAATTAATTTACAATTTTAAAAATTACAGTTGTGGCGTTCGTATGTAATTAATATTAACTGACTTTTAATGATTCGGATGTAATTAATATTACCTGACGTGTCGCAGAAGAAGAAAAAAATCAATTTGTGATTACCAACTACATTAATTTATCAGTATGAGCCAAATTAATTTGTCATTTTTTGTTTATTCTTGAAATTTTGCAAAATGGACAGGCATGATGTAATGAACATTCTTAAAAAATGTATAATAAGATAGCTCCCACTTATTCCTCTTAGAATCAATAATTCAAAATTCACCAGAAATGTCAGTTGTCATTACCCGACAGCCTCAACTGTGAACAATAAACAAAAACAAAAAAGGGGGGTTATTTTACAAAATATGCATCACTCGAAAGTGCATCTTACAAACTAATTTGTAAAAACTTGAAGACTCGACGACACAGTTTTGTGCATTGTTACCTGCACATTCTATGACAGTTTTTAATACTTTTTACGAATAAATATTAGTTTTCAGTTTAAATCAGAGAATTTCTTTGTACGTTAGCTACATAATATTTTAAACACTTTCAACGCAATGAATAACTTGCTTAGAGACAATGATGCCATTCTCATAAACCTTGACGAGATCGATTTGCTGAATATACCCTTTCGTCCTCAGACTCGGATACAAATTCTTCTGACGCGGTTAGTGTCGATAAGACAATTGCCAGAACAACACAATTTGATCGTCTCCCATACTGCACGTTTTGGCTGCCGAGGAAGTAAATCCTCTCAGTAATGGTAACTGCAAGAGGGAGAGGAGAAAGCAGAAAGGCTGGAATAGATTGTAGACGTCGTTTAATGTACACACCACAAACTCTGAATGACTCAAATATGAGAATATATAGTTTTTAACTTAATTTTACCACTTTCACACAGACTTGAATCATAATCGAATATGTCATTGGGTCGTTATGTACAGGTGTACAAATTATAACAAGACATCTAATTTTTGTTTTCCTTAAATGTCGATAGTTTCCGTATTATTGAGCCTAGGAGCCTAGAAAATATTATTTATGAAATAAAATACAAAAATTGTCCGCTCGGGTCTCTAGAGAATATATAAAAAAAATTGTGCGGCTATTGCTGCATCGAAAGCCGAGATAGGCAAATAAACATAAAGAACCTGATTAAAAAATTAAAAAAACTACCGTTAGGGCCGGGCTCACTCTGAATTTAGAGGTTACAATTTGGAATAAGAACAAACTTTACAGAACAAAAGTCAGTGAGAAGTGGCATGTCAGAAATGTCAATTACAGGGAGGGCGAATAGCCTTTTATAAATTTAAAAAAAAATCCAGCCGCGAGAACTATTTCTTGTAAGCACTGGTTGTAAAGCGGGAGAAAAATGTAATACTAGTAGACAAAAGTAAGTAGCAGCAGTAGTAGGTAGTAGGTGGCAGCGAGCGGAACATACAGCTAAAAATGCTCATTAGGACTGTAGTAAGAATGGACTTCCTCCGGTAGCACCATCTACCAGAGAAGCAATGAGTTAGTATCAAGAATATTTAGGTCGGTGAACTCTTATTGTACCTTTTGCATTGTTCAGAGCTCTAACTTAATAAACAGAAATTTACTGCAATGTCGTACAAAATAATTAGGATTAATAAACCTCAATCAAATGAAATTATGCCAAATGCATGGTGACTAAATAATAAATGAAACTGACATGTAAATAAAACTAATTTAAAGCAGATTGATGAAGCTTATTAATTGCAATGATGGTGACATAGATTCTTTATGAATTTCCATGGTACCTTTGAATCTCTACATGGCCATGTGAGAATTGAGCTTTTTCAAGCTATTGCATCGAAGTATATACAATTAAGATGAAATTATACTATTTACAAAAATATTTATACATTAATTGCTTTACAATGTCCCTGTAGAATTTTTAACGACGTTTTTTGTGTCTTCTCATGTCAGATGTTGAACACTGTTTGAGATACAACCTGCATGTCGAAAAATACTGAGTAGGAAACCAAGCCTGTGTTCGAATGTCAGGAAGGTCGACTGCTGGTAAACGGGGGGCGACTCCCTACCGGTATTCACCTGGAAGTTATTAGTCTCAAAGCAGTAGCTTTAACGACGTCGGCACACTGCAGGACGGCCGACAACTTTAAAGTTGAGATTTTGGACCTAACCTACACGCCGGGGAAACACCCGGAGGTGGGATAGCCAGCTCGCGTTCGAAAGCCAAGGACGTAGACTGCTCGCGATCGAGAGCGCGACTTCCGGCATTCGCCTGGAAACTATTCGAGCCCAGAAGGAACGACATCCACCGTGTCGGCACGTGGAAGAGAGGGCCGGCACCTCGCCGGAGCGCCTTCGAAGCCGACCTGGATGCCGAGAAGAGAGTCCAAGGGGGGACGGCATGCCCGGGTTTGAAACCCAGCCACGTCGACTGCTTGCAAACGAGGCGGTACCGCCTAACTGGCATTCGTCTGGAAGAAATTAGTCTCAAAGTAGCAACTTTGACAAAGTCGGCCCGTTGGAGTAGGCACTGGCGCGGAAAGTCGCGACCGAAGCCCGCGACCGAGCACCCCCCTGACACACGCGCGGGTGACGCCGGCCGAGAGGTGGAGGGTGCCACGCTCTGTGGGACACCGCTACCCTTTTCATTGCACGTTTGGTTCAAGAACGTCGTGCCGGCGAGGCGAAAGCCGCCGCCGCACGCCTCCAGCTTCACCGAGTAAGTAAAGAAACGATTAAAGTAATGGTATTTCAAAGGCGACGCCGAAAAGTCTCCCACTTATGCTACACCCCTCAGGTCTCCTTAAAGAACCAGACTATTCAAGATTAACAGGGTCGTCTTTCCCCGCTAATTTTTTCAAGTCCGTTCCCTTGGTAGTGGATTCGCTAGATAGTAGATAGGGACATTATTATTATTATTTTTATTCTTTCTTACCAAATATACAGAAGTCGCACTGCGACAAGTTGGCAGGGAGAACATGCGGGTTCCTCCCACGCACGCATGTGTTCCGCTTTACAATTGTTTAGCTATCTATGAATTTCATGTGTATGTGTTAACAAATTTTGTGTAGAGGTTGGTCTGTTATGTGCCACAGCCTTGGCCCTTGAGATAGTTCTTATCCTTTGTCACGAGGACAAAAATATTGGTCAATTTCTTTGTGCCAATGAAAATACATTTTGTGCCGGAGGAAAATATTGGTCAACTTGACGACACACATAATTTTGTGCCAGGAAATTTATAACGTATAGAAAAGAACAAGAGAACAAAAACAGAAATGCCGTCATCTCGGCGACTTACAAAAGGAAACAAAAAATATAAAGCGAAATATAAGGTGAAATAATGTGTACCTAATCTAAGTAACCTAACTTAATGAACTAATCTAACCTAAAGTCATGTCAGAGTTTGGGTCATAACCGTGTTTTGATGCTCTCCCTCCACCGTAGACTTTCGCGTTTCCGGACCTAACTGAATAGCCCCTCAGCCAAGGTTGGCGCCACTGAGGACTTACCATCTTCTACACGTTTCATGGGACCCGTACTTCGCTACTCGTCACGACTTTGAGAGCGCACCGTCATGTCTTATCCGTGTAACGAACTCCCCCTACCGCCGCCTCACACACCGCCCAAACTTTAAGACGTTGGCTAATTAACCCTCCAGCTAGGGATTGGACACCCTTAAGGGCTCAAGACCCCACCCGATGACCCGGGCATCACGCCAGTCACTGCTTCAGGGAAGGCCAAATATTGTTAATGCGGAAATTGAGTGAAGTGCAGTTCTGCGATGACATCTCCACGGGGCAGCCTCGGCGCACCGGCGAGAAAGCGCAGTCTCCATCTGGCTCCGCCCTAGTTGGTTCCTTCTCCAGGTTGACTCCAGGTCCCGCCAATTGCAGCAGCCAGCCACCCTTTGTATTAAAGTAATCCCGTTCCACGTGCCATGAGCTGTTTCATTTCAGGATCAGTGGGATGTAGGGGAGGATTTCCCACCTCTTAGCCGACGGGCATGGGGATTTCCAGATCCCCATCGTTTCCGTCCCTAGGCATGTGGAGCCGCGTGGGCTCTGTTTAGCTTCACCAAAACGTTATAGTGTAACGTCGTGGGTAAGGATCTACGTCACAAAGGAACAGACACGAGTGGGTATATAAAGTTTATTTACAATAAATATTTACAGTATCTCTACAGACTTCACTCTAAGGCGTTTGTCGGCGCTACCCGCGGCAACCCCCCTACTCCCAACACGCGTCTTACTGCCGCGCCTGTGGTTAGCCAACTCGGCGTACTCGCAACTCGGCACCTGGTGTGCCTAGGCAGACAATATGCCCCGAAGTATAGAGCATACTTCACTGTGTCAGAACCTCGAACCCCTGCTCGTGCGTACAGCACTTTCGCGCCAGACTTTGCCGGAGAAGTTTTGCGGTCTTGCCGCGAGGAAACGAAAAAACGTTACCCGATCAAGGGTTCTGCGACGCACCTTAATATAGACCCGAGTCACATGACCTACGCCATCTGTCCCTCACGCACTCGTCTTGAGGCGAGCGCCAACGGCGTTGCATTTGTGTGCCCGACACCTACAAGCCCCCTACCCTCTGGAGTTTCCCTGAAGGGTGGCCTTTGTTCGGAAGCCTATATTTGGCTCCCCCATCCCCATACCTTGCAACTCGTCTCTCTAGAGCAAGGAGTAAAGTCTGTCGCTACAATAGCAATTCGGGCATGCCTCTCCGGGCAGGAACACAATACTTCCATAAATCGTTTTAAAACCCCTGTACATGGCGTTTACATCGAGGATTTCACCACGCCGCAGATACAGGGCCGTGAGGTAACCCATCAATTGTATGGGGTCGGCAGGCAAGCCATCTGACCGCGTCGTTAGACCGCGGATACCTCACTTGCTGCCCACTGGGTACTTGATGCCGTACCACGTGCGTCAGAGCAATTTAGAGTACTTTCGGCTCTTGCAGCCGCCCAAACGACGTTTTGTGGTTTTCAAATATATAAAATTAGTTAGGATTTGAGTGTGCCAAATTGTTTTAAAATTTGAAGTTCCAAGTGAGCTTAAATTCTGATCCCTCAGCCGAAGAAGTGAGAGAGGACCACTTATTTCCTTTGGTATGCCCAAGTACACATTTCAAATATAATAAACTGTCCAGTAGCGGATCCACTGATTCTTCGGAAGGGCTGGAACCAAACTGATGGTTTAGTTTTTAAATTTTGTTCCGGTTTAAACTCCAGGATCTCGTGCAGTTCTTTCCAAATATGCGTTACTCGTTTAATTTGTTTAAACCTGCCTGTTCCTTCTTCACAGGGGCCGCAATGGCAAATTTTGCTCTCTTCCTGCACTGCTGCCGAGATATGGTTTCACCAAGGCTCCTTATTACTTAATCGAAAGTTCGTGTTCGAAAATTTTGATTGGGGCCACTCGTGCAACACATTTAGTTCATATTTTTCAGTTGCGTGCAATTTGCAACAAATGTATAGGCGGATCAAAGTTTGAGTTTGACGAACTCGTAACCATCAGTGTGATGTCTTTGGTGAACCGCCAGATCTTCTGCAATTCACCAAGAGAGGGTCGCTCCAAAGGGATGACTTAACCCGATTTGTTTGTAAAGTATATTTCTTCTTTTCCCCATTCGGTTGTATTAAACCGCACTTCGTTCTAAAATGATATTTCTCATAATTTGGTCCAGATAATTTTGTTCTTTGTACATCCAATACTCGGAAGAGTGGAGCGAGTCATCTGCACATGGTTTCATAGAGAAATCAAACCTCATCTTCTCCCAGCGCGGACAATGGCAATTATGTACAGGGCCGTCTGATCCCCACCGCAGTTCCAGGCGGGGGAGTCGGATAGTCCCAACGCGAACAGCTTAGCTTTAATTGGCCAGTGCCCAGTTATTATTTGTGCCATAGGTGTAGAAGGCTTAGTGCTTTATACTGCGCGCGAAGGTGACATTGGGATTGAACACACTCGCGTCCCTCCGTGTCGGCCGCACCCACCTTACTTGCCATAGCTCATTGATGTAGGTTGCCAGTTCTGCTTGATTTTCGAACCCGCGTTCGGCCATGCGCGAAGCGTCACCTCTTGGCTCCTGGCGACAGGAAGCCGGGCCCTGAGGTGCAGTGGTAGATCTCCCGCAACTATTTGTGTGGCATTGGTGGCTGCAGTTCTCTAGACCCCAACACCGACATAAAGGCAATTCTCTGCGCTTTTTCCAACTCTTTTTGTACCATAACTTTCTAAACCTCGACCGACAACAGAGATCCACTGTATAATAGGTACAGAGGCTACGTTATATATATATATATATATATATATATATATATATATATATATATATATAAAATTATCGGCCATAGCGCATTTTTGTCCATCATCCCTTCTCTTCCCGCGACGTTTCGGCGGGCGGCTTCACAGCGCCCGCCCGGCGCTTTCCTGGCTGCCGTATAAGCCCGCCCCGTAGCGGGGCGGCAGTTACGACGGTCATGAAATACGCGGAAGACGTCTCGACCGTCACCTACCCCGTCGCAAGGCGGGCGAGGGGGCGGCGGACCTCTCCGGACCATGGCTTCGGCCCTTCGCAAGCGCGGAACGCGGTGGTTATCTAGCGCGCGGCGGGCGGCCCGAAGGGGTTTCGTCCTCGCGCGTATCCCATCGACACGTTCGCGCGGTGACAGGAGAGGGGGGGCTTGAGTGAATAACTCGCCTCGGATCAACCGGTGGCGTAAGTCTGTCTACTTTCCGACCCGTCTTGAAACACGCACCAAGGAGTCTAACATGTGGGCGAGTCAATGGGAGCTTCTAAACCCAAAGGCGCAATGAAAGTGAAACCGGGCGGCGCAGTTGACCACTGCGCCCGCCTCGGCGAGGGAGGATGGCGCGGGGCGGCGTTCTTAGCGGGGCGTCGAACCTCTCCGGCCCGCACTCCCGGGGCGTCGTTCGCGGCGCACCTAGAGCGCACACGTTGGTACCCGAAATATGGTGAACTATGCCTAGCCAGGACGAACCCACGGGAAACCTTGGTGGAGGTCCGTAGCGATTCTGACGTGCAAATCGATCGTCTGAGCTAGGTATAGGGGCGAAAGACCAATCGAACCATCTAGTAGCTGGTTCCCTCCGAAGTTTCCCTCAGGATAGCTGGCGCTCGGAGACTTGAAAGAAATGACAAAACCGAATCTCATTCGGTAAAGCGAATGATTAGAGGCTTTAGGGTCGAAACGGCCTTAACCTATTCTCAAACTTTAAATGGGTGAGAACGCCGGCATCCTCAAACTATGACCGAAGGTGATGCCGGCGAAAGGATCGTGAGTGTCCAGTGGGCCATTTTTGGTAAGCAGAACTGGCGCTGTGGGATGAACCAAACGTAGAGTTAAGGCGCCTAAACCGACGCTTATGGGATACCATGAAGGGCGTTGTTTGCTTAAGACAGCTGGGCGGTGGCCATGGAAGTCGGAATCCGCTAAGGAGTGTGTAACAACTCACCAGCCGAAGCAACTAGCCCTGAAAATGGATGGCGCTGAAGCGTCGTGCCTATACTTTACCGCCGGCGGCAAGGCTAGGGTGCCCGCACGTCCCGCGTCGGGGGCGCCGCGCGATGCCTAACCAGCTAGCGCGGCGCAGGAGCCCTGTTAAGCCCCGGTGAGTAGGAGGGTCGCGACGGTGAGCGCAGAAGGGTTGGGCGCGAGCCTGCCTGGAGCCGCCGTCGGCGCAGATCTTGGTAGTAGTAGCAAATACTCTAGCGAGACCCTGGAGGGCTGATGTGGAGAAGGGTTTCGTGTGAACAGCCGTTGCACACGAGTCAGTCGATCCTAAGCCCTAGGGGAAACCCGATGCAGATGCCGGCCTTTTTATCCAAATGTCAAGCGTGATCGCACCGCTATGGCCGCGCGTCGGGCGAAAGGGAATCCGGTCCCCATTCCGGAACCCGGTCGCGGAACCGTTTCACGTCGGGCCCGCGCCGAAAGGCGCAAGCTCGTCGGGGTAACCCAACATGACCCGGAGAAGCCGTCGGGAGGTCTGGGAAGAGTTTTCTTTTCTGTTTGAGCGTTCGGGTTCCCTGGAATTACCCTTCGAACCTTGAAAATCCGGGGACGGGCCACGCGGAGGTGTCACGCCGCGCTGCCGCCGCCCCCGCCACCACCACCGCCACTACTCTGCCCACTCCCACACCCTCACCCACGCCGGCCTCAATGCCCGGTTCCTCTTCCTCTGAGCCTAGGAAGGCATCGAAGCGCGTTCCGCCGATTATGGTCGCGAGCGCCGCGGTGCCCTCTGAAGGCGGCTTTCGCCGCAGGTTCGAGGCAGTGACCAGTGGCTGCGAGAACCCGGTCACGGGGAAGCACTGTGGGGATTTTTTCTCCTTACAGGCCCGAAGCGCTGCGGACCACGTGAAGGTTGCGGCGAACCTGAAGCGAGGCAAGGCAGCCCACTTCACCCACGCACGGAAGGAGGAGCGCGGCCTCAAGCTCTACGTGAGCGGCCCGCCTCCCCAAGTGTCGGCGGATGAAGGGGCGGACGACATCGTCGAGCAATGCCCGGGGACACCTAGGCCCGCCGTCCACCAATTGAAGAGACGCCGCAACGGGAAGCTCGTGCCACTCGGCGCGTACTTCGTGAACCTGGCGCCCGGCGACGACGGTAAGTGGCTCTTCGCCTTAAAAGCGATCTGCCGCTGCGTCGCTCGCAAAGAGGTCGCTAGGCGAACGGAGACCGCGCCGTTCTGCAAACGGTGCTGCCGCTGGGGGCACACCCGCACCTACTGCCAGGTCAGCCCACGCTGCATTCATTGCGGCGAAGGCCACCTGACAAAGGACTGTGGAAACACCCGCAAACCAGCCGTGTGCTGCAACTGCGGCGGAAATTACTCCGCCAACTACGGTGGCTGCAAGGCCCACAAGGCCTTGTCAGCTAAGAACAAAAATGTAAAGTCGGAGCAGAACCAAAATGTATTGCCGAAACACACAAATACACAGCCTGCTCGCAAGGTAGATAAGAGCACTACCTTTGCGAGCCTCGTGCACTCAGCAAAACACCCTGCCCAAGCGGCACGCGAGCAAAGGGCGGCGGCGCACTCCAATGTCCGCAAAGGCATTCAGGAGAGGGCCGCCCGCCCCGACGCCGCAGAGCCCAAGGGGCCAAAACACAACACGCCTGCTGCTACCTCTGAGGCAGAGCAACTCCGAAAGGAGGTTGCTGATCTCAAGCAACAGGTCTCGCATCTCACCACACTTTTAACCACTTTCTGCGCTCAAGTGACAGCCCACAATGGCTGAACACCGAAGGCAGGGAAACACCAGAACCCGCCCTCTCGCGGTAGCCGCCTGGAACGTCAACGGCCGTTCCGGTCACACGGACCCGGGGGATAGGCGCATCATCGAGCTCTTCTGCAGTAAACATCATATTGATGTACTTTTATTGCAGGAAACTAAGCTCGTGAACGCCGACGACCTGGAGCTAAATGACATGGCCATCTACCGCACTGACCGCGTTGCTCGTCATCGCGGTGGCGGCGTAGCTGTTGCCGTACGTCGTTCGATACCACATCGCCCGGCAGCTTTACCTCGCTTAGCGAGGCTTGAAGCGGCAGCGATCGTGGCAGAGACGACGGAAGGCGAAGTTGCACTGGTGTCAGCATACCTTGGACCAAATCGCCCTCTCATTGATGACGATTTTGACACTCTGTTCTCCTTAGCACCTCGCACGGTCCTGGCGGGCGACCTGAACGCCAAGTGCGAGGAATGGGGATGCAACACCACTAACAGCAACGGGTACTCGTAAGTTTTCTGCTGTCACACAACACTGTGACACTCATCCCGCCCTCCACACCAACCCGCTTTCCCTCTGACCCTCGTATGCGGCCCGAAATTCTTGATGTGGCACTCACTTCAGGAAACATTCGAGTCACAACGCCCAAACCCATTCCCTTTTCCCTTTCCGACCACATTCCCATAACCTTTGCAGTTGGCTGCATCCGCTCCTTCTGCGCCCCACGGCAGTGGGTTCCCCAACCAACCGACTGGGATGAGTTTCGCAAACACCTCACCACACTACACTCACAAGCACAAGTTTCGTCATCAACGGATTCGCCAGAATCAATAGATGCAAGCTTGCACACTCTCACCAAACACATACAAACAGCCCACAGAAAGGCGACGCCGGTTTTCTGGCGCCCGCCCGAAGAGGGTTCAAATACACTTCCTCCAGATGTCGAAGAGCTTCTGCGTGAAAAACGCAAAGCTAGACGACTATGGCAGCAGTTTAGGTGCCCTGCGCTTAGAACACAGCTGCGGGAATGCGAAAAACGCCTGATCAAGCGAAGGCGGAATTCTTCGCCGACATGCTTGAAGAGAGGTTTGTTAACACTACACAGGTGGAAGAGGAAGAGGAGACGGAGGACAACGCCGAAACACTCACACACTGCACAGTCGAAGAAGTTTCGACTACAATCACATGCTTGCGTAGTCGCAAGGCGCCGGGCCCTGACCGGATAGGCCCTCCCGTTCTTAAGGAGGCCTTGCCGGTTATAAGCACGGAGCTTACGCGTATCTACAATAGCTGCATCACACAGCGGTATTTTCCGGAAAGCTGGAAATTTGCTAGTATTTCCATGCTTCCGAAACCCGGAAAGGATCTAACGATCGCGGCGAGCCACAGGCCAATCAGCCTTCTCCCGATAATGGGAAAAGTGTTCGAAAAGCTTCTCCTTGCGCGAATCCTACCAACTGTTCTCTCGCGTAACCTAATT